>VMDR010017647.1:0-19925 GCA_007922815.1 Macrotus californicus
CTCTGAACTTCTGTCTTAAGCACTCCAAGTACGTACAGGTAGAATATTTTTTAATGGTTATGAGTATAATAGGCTTATCTTATTCCAACAACATGATATAAAGCAATAACCAAAAGACAAATAACAGTACAGTTAAAAAAGAAAAGAGAAAGGAAGGGTTAATAGATTTGCTAAAACATTCCCAGTCATGCTTTATGTGTACGTGAGTTTTGACATCAAATCTAGGTTGAATGATAAACATGGGACTTTGAAATGTGCAATGCTTGTATTTTAGATGTAAACAACTAAAAGTGTCCAGACCCACTATTGGTTTAATATTCATCCTCAGTTTGTTGAAGATCCATTACCCACAGTGAGAAAAGACACTTTGCAGTTTTGGTTTGGGTTAAAGTGTCTTACTAAAACCTCAATTTAGAGTAAAATAATAGCCTTTCCTTAGTATTTCACAATCTAAAAAAAAATGATCTGAGGTATCTTTATAATTTGAAAAATATTCTCTTGTTTTAAACTACAGATGGAAACATCATTCTAATAGCAAGTGGTTTGCTTCTAAGAAAGCGTGTGCATGTGAGTGTGTGTCTGTGTATGTACATATACAAACGCAGACATACACAGCATGCTGCACACAGGAAACACTGGTTAAGGTTCCAAATTGGACAATATTATGAAGAGTTAACTCCTATTGGCTAGAAACTGTAGAATATCACGGCCAAACTGGAAGCTTGAATCTAACACTTTATTTTTTTTTTATTTCAAAATTAGCTGAAGTAGCAGACACAGGCATATATTAGACCTTGAACAAGGATAATAAGAGAATATATGTGTGTAGAATCTAAAGATGGAGAGGAAGTTTAGGGTTTATGTTTCCAGTTGCTTAGAACCAAACAATGTACATTTCAAAGTTCCAAGGGCATATTTGCACAGACATTCTAATTATTAGTTCACTTTATCTCTGCTGGCTCAACGTAGTTCTCAGTTTTTTAATCACTTCTCTACTGGCACAGCTAATGTGCCTACAAGTTGTCTAGAATTTTAATATTGCTAAATTTAGTGACACAAGTTGTGATTAAATTGTGAAAACTTGTTTAATGCAAACCCTGATTGAAAAGAATACATGGTTATTTAAGGAAAATGTACAACTTTGCAAAAATTATATAGTGCTATATATGGTCCCACATTTAACAGCTTTACCAACCTGCAAAAAAGTTGGCTCTTGTAGAAAACTGCCAGGCTATGTAGTCTGAAATCTGGAGTCGTAATACCAGAGAGCTGTCAGTCAGCCATCCATCCATCTAATTGGCTTCTTACCATCTTTCCATCATGTTTTTTTTATAACTGGTCGCCTCTGGCTAAAATGCAAATCATGAGGAAGAGCCGTCTAGAAAAAGCTGCTGCTTTCTTAATTATCTGTCAGAGTATGGACCAGTGGACCCAGGGCCGCACTGTAGAGTTATGCTAAGCAGCAAGGCATCATGGGAATTGGAGTGACAGCTCATTTTCCTCCTGTGTTTTCTGTGTTCGAATGACAATGCAGAAATATGGGTTTTCCCACACTTTCTCTGAACACCTGGGCCATTGCTCAGGGGAGCACAAAGCCAAAACTGTCACATTTCCAGACATGGTCTTATTTCTGTCACTATGACAGGATTGTTGACAAATGCCAGCAGTCATCTCGGCATCTTGGGAAATGTCTGCCATGATTGTGTCAACAGCCTGACAGAAATTGTTAATGTTTAAACTTCTTCCACTGACAGAATCCTGTCTTGCTGACAATATTTGTCATATGAAACTCAATCTTTGTCAAACTTGCTTAAAAATTAACACTTTCTCAATTTCTTTTTTTTTTCTAGTTTACTGACTAGTGGTGCAAAATTTTAGCAATAATATTTCAAGAAGGTAGTGTAATACAGTAATATAAATCCACATTCTCTCCACATCCTCCAATCCATTGCTAACTTGTATCCACCTTGTCCTTTTGACCTTTACTATCAGAATAATTAGTCATCTATATATCAAACTTGTAAGTTATTCAGGAGGTACAAACTATTATTCCTCAGTATGCAATGTATAAAATCAATTAAAGCATGAAGATTTTTAACTTATATGAAAATCAGTTGCAAACTGGCAGGTATGCATTAACTAATCTTTCAACTTTACATTTAAAACTTTTTATTTTGTTATTTTTAACTTTGATTTAAAAATTAATCTGACAGGTTAAATAGTATATTTTGTTGGAAATCAGCAAGGATTTGCTTGGAAGTTCTTTTTTTTATGTGTAATTTTGTCAAATGTGGACTATAGGTAAAGCCTGAATTTTCTAATTCTGAGAAATCTGTTGGGAAGTATTTAAGTGAGCACTATAAAAATATTAGTTTTGTTTTGGAAGGAACATCCTTTTAAAAATCCACAGGTGGCTGCTTTAAAAAATATTTTTGGTGAGGTACAATGCTCAGATTGCTAGAAGGAAGTTAAATCCTATTTGACTGTACTAGAAATACCCAGTTGCCTACAGGTTGCTACATTTCGTAGACATGGTGTAGAAACGAGTATTGATTACCTGACTATAATGTACATCTGTCCCCGACAGAATAACCCTTATCAAACTAAGAGTGGCAACTTGTTAATAATGACATAAATATGATTAGTTACATTATTAGGTAGTGTTTTATAACACACAAATATGGTATATATTTATACCAGTAAGAACATATTTCAATAATTTATTGTTAGAATAACAATCTCCTAGAAAAATGGAATGCATCTAGAGGTAGAATTTACCTGAGTTGCTGCCAAATATAATTTCTAGGTACTCTATAGACAGAGAATGGACCAGGTACTGCTTTATTTGTTGAAATAAGTACACTTCTTAATATATTTTTTAGTTTCAAATTTTATTTGTTGTCAGAGCTATACATATTAGTTAAATTAAATCAACTATAGTTTTAAAGCAATTTTAGGTTCACAACAACATTGAGCAGAAAATAGAGTTTTCATAATCCTGTATTCCCACCCAGACATAATCAATAGTCCACTATCAATATCACCCAGCAGAGTGGTACACTTATTGCAATGATGGACCTACACTGACATGGTATTATTATATGGCTTTTATCTTTTTAAAGTTCTAATAACATGAGTGTCTTCAACAGTACAACGTGAAGTGTTAGACAAAAAGTTGACAAACTTGTTCACAATGAAACAAATAATATTTTAAGTTTTTTTCTATATCGTTAACTATTCAAATCTGCCATCGCAAAGGCAGTATAAGTATACATTTTAAACTATGGGCATAACTCTGTTCCAGTAAAATTTTATTTATAAATGAAGAGGGCTGGATTTGACATACAAGCTGCAGTTTGTTGACTTCTGCTTTAGAACATGGGCTAAGTAACTAGACAGATCCTGATTTCAAATTTCAGCTCTACTGTACACTAGCTGTGTGATGCCTGCTGAGCGTATTTCCAGTGTGTCATTTTGTTATCTCAGTGAGTCCTCAAAATAAGCTTTAGAAATGTCTTAATCTCCTGGTAATACAAGTGAGAATTGATAGCTCATAGAGGTCAAGCCATGTCCCCAGAGCTCCCAGGTATTGAGGAACAAATCTGGAATTCTAATATGTCTTTTTCAATCTTTAGCTTTCTGTTTTTCTCAAGTACGGTGTTTTGTTTGTAATTCTCATATAGTTTTGGAATAAAACTCTAGGTCAAATTTAAAGTCTTAGAGGACAGTGAGAAAAAAAAACATAGGTCAGAGAAATATTTATGATTCAGGGGAAAATGTGCACTTTACCATCAAAATTCCTTCTTCTGTTGACAACACAGGGTTCTCAGCCTTCACCTCCACTAATATTGATTGCCTCCTACACTTGGCCTGGGAAATCAAGGACAGGGTACAAAAAGGGGAAGAGAAAATGTGCCTCCTAAACAATTGTTAAATTTTAAGAATGGTTCTCTCAAAAATTCAATGATAGTTAATTTTTTAATCCTTTTTAATTTTTTTATTATTGTTCAACTACAGTTGTTCCCATTTTTTCCCCATTACTCTCCCCTGCCCAACCCACCCCCACCCACATTCCAACCTCCCCACCACACCCTATTGTTTTTGTCCGTATGTCCTTTATACATGTTCCTTGACTTGACACTTCCCCTTCTTTCTCGCTATCCCCTTCACCCCCTATGATCATTGTCAGTTTGTTCTTTATTTCCATGTCTCTGGTTCTATTTTGTTTGCTTTTTTTGTTGATCAGGTTCCAATCATAGGTGAAATCATAAGGTATTTGTCCCTCACCGCCTGGCTTACTTCACTTAGCATAATGCTCTCCAGTTCCATCCATGCTGTCATGAAAGGTAGGAGCTCCATCTTTCTTCCTGCTGTGTAGTATTCCACTGTGTAAATGTACCACCGTTTTTTGATGCACTCATTTACTGAGGGGCACTTAGGCTGTTTCCAGCACTTGGCTGTTGTAAATTGTGCTGCTATGAACATTGGAGTGTATAGGTTCTTTGGAATTGGTGACAGAATTCTTGGAGTATAATCTCAGCAGTGGAATCACTGAATCAAAAGGCAGTTCCATTTTTAATTTTTGAGGAAATCCCATACTGTTTTCCACAGTGGCTGCACCAGTCTACATTCCCCCCACCAGTGTACTAGGGTTCCCTTTTCTTCACAGCCTTGCCAGTTCTTGCTGTTTGTTGGTTTGTTAATGATGGCCATTCTGATTGGTGTGAAGTGGTATCTCATTTTGATTTTAACTTGCATCTCTCTGATGGCTAGTGATCCTGAACATCCTTTTATATGTCTCTGGGCCCTCTGTGTGTCCCCCTTGGAAAAGTGTCTATTCAGGTCCTTTGCCCATTTTTCAATTGGATTGTTTGTCTTCCTGGTGTGGAGTCATGTGAGTTCTCTTTTCCTTTTTGAGATCAAACCCTTTTCTGAGGTATCATTGGCAAATATATTTTCCCATATGGTTGGTTCCCTTTTCATTTTGTTGATGTTTTCTTTAGCTGTGCAGAAGCTTTTCAGTTTGATGTAGTATCATTTGTTTGTTCTTTCCTTTATATCTAGAGGACATATTAGTGAAAATATTGCTGAATGGAATATCTGAAATTTTCCTGCCTAGGTTCTCCTTTAAGACTTTTATGGTGTCATGACTTATATTTTAATCTTTTATCCACAATGATGGTTCTTTTTAAGTGTCAATTTTACTAGGCCCTAAGATGCCCCAATATTTGGTTATATTATTTCTCAGTGTGTCTGTGAGGGTGTTTCTGGATGAAATTAACATTTGAATCAGTAGACTGAGTAGAGCATAATGTCCTTTCCAATATGGGTAGGAATCATCTAATCTGTTGAAGACCTGAATAGAACAAAAAGGAGGGGAGGAAAATTTGTTTTCTTTCTGCCTGCCTACTTCTGAGCTGAGCTATCGGTCTCTCATATTTGGACTAGATCTTACATTATTGGCTTTCTTGGTTCTAAAGACTTTGAACTGCAACTATATCACAAGCTCTCCAGCTTGCAGACAGAAGATTATGGTACTTCTCAGGCTCCAAATCATGTGAGCCAATTTCTTATTAAAAATCTATATAGAAATAATAATAATTAATAACAACATAAACAAAATTTATTGGTTCTGTTTGTCAAAAGAAACCTGATTAATATAGCATTATGTAAATCTCTTTTCTAAGTAAATCATGACTACAATTTCCTCCAGACTGGGCCACGTGGACTGTCTAATCTCATGGAACTATATACTCAGCACCCTTCTCTGGACCAGTGTGGAAAGTGTAGAATCACTCCCTCTTGAGCATAGGCTCTGTAAGTGTTGCATCAAGAACTTACAGCCAAAGATTCATCTGCAGAAATAGAAGCGGTGTCCCTAGATAATGTGCTGCTGCTTCTCTACCTGTTCCTCTTAGACAATTCAATATAATTCAATTCAATTTGAATCCATAGGTACAAATAGAGCATCTGTTTTGTTTCAGATTAAGTGGCATAGAGGATTCAAAATATATAAATCCTAATCACTGTCAACAGGAGACTATGATAACAATTTTTAAACAACACAGGAATAATATAACATGTTTAAAAATCAAGAAACTTTTTTTAGGATTAGATAAGAACATCTTTAGTATTTATGAAATACTGCAAATTCTCCAGATATAATCATGAGCTAGGCAAAGAGAAGTGACATATCTCTTCTAAATCTCTTTCTGTGTCTCAAACGTGAACTCTCTGGAGCCAAAAAGGGTTTTAACAGACTCAAAGTGAGTTTTGAAGATGTTGTATTAGGACATGAGAGGAGTTATAGGTTGAAATGTGTGTTCCATAAAGATAAATGGAAGTCCTAACCTCTAGTACTTCAGAATGTGGCCTCTTTGGATATAGTACCATTGTAGATATAATTAGTTAAGGTGAGGTCATTTTGGAGTGAAGTGAACCCTTCATCCAAAATAACTGATGCCCTTAAGAGACACCAGGGAAGGACAGCCCTGCTCCAATGGAGGCAGAGATTGGAGTGATGTGTCTGCAAGCCAAGGAAATGAAAGGGTGGTTGATTGAAATCAGAAGCTAAAAGAGGCAAGGAAATATTCTCTCCTACGGGTTTGAGAGGAAACATGACCTAACTAACACCTTGATTTCATACTTGTGGCTTCCACAATCATGAGACAATTTTTTGTTGTATGAAAGCTACGCAGGTTTTAGTACTTTGTTATAGCAGTCCTAGGAAACTAATACAGGGCACATTAAGGTATAGGAGTGATCAGCCTAATTTTAAAGCCCCATTAATCTGGATTAAAAGCTAAGTTTCATCATGTCCCTTATGATTATTTCCTCATCCACATAATAAAAATTCTTCCCAATCAGAAGCTTCCTCAGAATTAATATGGAGTTTAGTGCCAACACACAGCCAATGCTAATGTGCTCCAGATGCCCTGATGCATTGACTAAACCTACATTGACAGTCAAGGTTACTTGTGGGGATTTAACAAAATTCCAACCTCCTTCAGAGTTGGTTCTAGAGTATCCAAAAAGTACAGTGGCGAAAGCAAAGGTGGAAATAAGCATGTTTTCAATTTACCTATTGTTTTCCAAGACAATAAGGCATAAAACTTTCTGCCTATGAAGATTCCAAGTTGGGAGTCACTTACACTGTGACTATATATAATTTTCTAAATCCAAAACAAGGACACATGTTTATGGAGTACAAGTAAACCTATGGTAACAATGTAGCTGACATCTGGAATCAGAACTGTTAGGTACTTTAGGAGTTCATGACACTACATAAATGAACCTGTGACCTGGACATCAGTAGATCACCCAGGAACTCAGGAAAAACTTTTGTTGTCTGTACAGGCTATAAATGTTGAAATTCCAAAAGAGTGCACTTTGTGTAGGCTTCAGAGGCTTATTGCAGATCAATGAGGTTATGCTTCCATAGGCCAGCTGCAGAGAGAGGAGAACAGCTATACATTCATATCTTCATTGGTCAATGACTTTAATGTCTCTTCCACTTTTCAGGCACTATATACCATGCTAAATAGAAAAACACTTTTTTTCAAAATGTGCCTCAACTAATCATTATTTTAACATATCTACCTGAGATACCTGCCTACAACAGTTCTAGAGGAAGGATTAATTACATTTTTAAAATAATAGACTCTGAAAGGAAGAGACGTTATAAACACAGAATATAATTTTATATAGACAAAGTCTAACTGTAAGGAAAGTGGTAGAAATAAGGCCAGGAAGTTCCCAAGCAAAGTAAGGACCCTGAACTTTCTCTCCCAAACCTCTTAGAAAAGCCACTTGAATCTATAAATTCCACTGATGTTAGTGCAAAGCAGAAAGGAGAAAAAAAACTACTCCCTCTGAGGGGCCAAAAAGAGGACAGAAAACACACTTATGTTTAAAGGATCCGCAAAAGTCAAAAGTGAGTTTAGATTCCACCTCAGTAATGGACACTAATACATACTTTTACAGGCTCTAATTATTTTCCAATTACAAGTATTGCTGTATATAAGATAGCTGTATGAGGCAGACTTTGGAAAAAGAATGGAAAGACCGAGTTAATAAGGTGACAAGTGAAGGTTAATAAATTATTATTCAGGTTTTTAGATAATTGGCATCACTTGGGAGCGGGAGAAAGACTGAACCTGGGGAGCGATGAGCCTCTCTACTAGAACACTTTAACAGATGACCCACTTAACACCAATTATCATGCTATTTTGCCATTGCTCCTAGTTTTGTTAACTATCTCTCCATCCTTTAGGAAAATGTGTCACACAAATGACAAAATGAGATTAATTATAATAAATTCAAGACAACACTTTTGAAGCCAAGCCTCACTTATTAGGGCTTATTTTAAATAAACCTACCAATTTGTGGTTCATGGTTAGGCACCCTTGGCAAAACATCATACTTCCGTGAAAGCCCTACTTCCTTTTTTGCCCTTCTAATATAGACTTGATGGAAATTTTAGATGTTAACTTGTTTATTTTTAAATTCTTTTTAAATTTTGTCTTCAAGTACAGTTTACATTCAATATTATTTTGTATTAGTTTCTAATATGCAACACTCTCTATTCCAAAAAGCATTTGTTTTGGCTTCTTTATCATGCTACCATACTGTAATATCATGCTACTATTGGATCTCTTTTATCAATAACAGTGATCGCATGAACTTTATTTTATTTTTTGTTAATGGCTATATACATATTTAAATACTTTGTAAAAATTCCAATTCTTGGGTTATCTACCCCCTTCCCAAAAAAGACATGAGAATTTATAAATTATTAAATACAGGCCATCATACTGAATCTTTCCTAATGAATCCTCTTACTTTTATCTAAATTAAGCTAAGTTTTTTTTACTGAATTGGACCTCAGCTCACTATGCTGGTAGAAAAGGCCAGGTGAAAAGATTTAACACGATCATATCAACATGCACCAGGCTATAGAGCTTACCTGTAGGCCGGCAAGCTACTCCTCCATTTTCTTTCAAATCAGAGTTTAAGAAGCAAATCAATATTATTGTTTGTACATAACAGTGAAAGTTCTGCCCTTGGACACACAATTCCTGCTTTTAAGACTTACAGGAGCCACATTTGGAGAGACATCAAGAGGGGAAACCAGAAATCCTACCAATCGAAGAGGCTTGTAAAATTAAGTATTGCGTTCAGTCTCTACTACCAGTAAATTCTACAGTTTTACATACTGTGGGGATCTGCTGGGATGGGAAGTTATTGTTTGAGGTGCATTATTCATGGGACTCGGATTTCACAGAACATGAGAGACCTTGACAGGCTCTATAGACTACTCCTCCACCCCTGACCATCATGCAAGTGTCTGGAGCAGCCTCTTCATCGGTGTGTGAAGTTATGATAATGTCCTTTCATTAGGTGAACTCAGCCGCCCAAAGAGTCTGATGACCTCAGTCCCAAGAAAGTATCATTCAGGAGGTTGGAAGAGTTTGAATTCTTCACAGAGCCTGGCGTATAATAGATGTTAAATAAGTATATGTGAATTGTGGACAGAATGAAAGACCCACAAGGAAATCTTCAAAGTCCGTTATAATGGGTAACATAAAGGTTCGAATGTTCATTAGGCAGCTTTTGCTGTTGTTGGTATTGATTTATTTGAACTGATTTCCTCCTTTAAATTAGAACTAGGAATTCATTAAGAACAGAAATTGTCGTATACACTGTCTATACAATCCCATGGAGTTGGATTATAAATAGCAGCATCTCAAAAAAGCTTAGAGGAGGAGCACTGACCAGCGTGGCTCAGTTGGTTGGACATTGTCCCACAAAGCAAGAGGTTGCTGGTTCCATTCCTGGTCAGGGCAGATGCCTGGGTTGGGGGCCGGTTGGGGCACCTGTGAGAGGCAACCAATTGATGTTTCTCTCAGTCATTGGTATTTCTCTCTGTCCTATCCCCTCTCTCTAAAAATAAATAAATAAAATCTAAAAAAAAAAAAAAAACCCTAGGGGCAGGTATTGATATGGTGTGAATGTTTGTGTCCCTCAAAATTCATATGTTGCAGTGCTGATGCCTAGTGTGAGGTTATTAGGATGTGGGGTCAGGGAGGTCATGAACGAAATTAGTGTTTTTATGAGAGGAAGCCCACAGAACTCTAGCCCCTTCTGTCATGTGAGGACACAACAAGAAGTGTCTATGACCCTGAAGAGAGGCCTCACCTGCCCATGCTGCCATCCTGAATTTTGAGCTTCAAACTTTCCAAACCGAGAAATCAATTTCTGTTGTTTATAACCTATCTGGTCTGTGGTGTTTTGTTATGGCAGCCTGACTGGACTAAGTCAAGGACAACAAGAGTTAATGTTGAAGTGCTTTCTGTTTGCCAGGTTGATGTTCATGGGGATACCAAGGCCAAGGGTGACTGAGACTGAGACCAATTGCATCAGTCAATGTGATGATAACTCATTTTCACAGGTATACTAACATTTAAGGTGTGAGAAATGTTATATTTAAGATGAGAATAATTTGAAAGGAAAATGGCTGCCCCCCCAGTACAATATCAACTTTACTACTAAACTAAATAACCATACCTTTATTGTCTTTAGGTAAATCCAGAAAGTCTCAACATCTACTTCAAACATCCAGATTCCATTCCTTTCAAGCTCTGTACATTGCTATAATGTTCCAACAACTTCCCAGTGGTAAGAGCATCAGTTTTTTGTTTTTGTTTTTGTTTTTGTTTTTTGCCACTGAGGTCTTCTCTTTCTTGTCTAGAAATTTTATGAAGAAAACACGATTGAAGATTTCCAAAAAGAAAGAAAAACTAATAAAAAGAACAAAGAGAGAAACTAATTACATTTATGCATCTATGTGGCAAAGGGTCATGTCCTTCTATCAGAATGCCTTTCCTTTAAGTTTATCAAAAGTAGCTTTTCCACTTTGACATGATGCTTTTGATATCACACATGCCAGTCTGGCCACTCCGTTACAGAAGTGACTTTCAAATGTGCAGCAGATGGTAATCAAAACTGACTGGAGGCTTTGTAGGGTATTTGTTATAGTTAATAAGACATGGACTGTACAACTCCGAAAATAAGGAATGTCAGGGACTCTTAAGGAAGAATCTGACAATAATTTGGAGTGTTAAGATTAGGTGGCAACATAAACCACTTCCAGAACAGCCTGGAATGTGACAAGACAGGATGGGTGGTGGGATGATAGAAGTAGTTACCAGAGTCATGTATGAATGACACTTCCTGACTTCTCACGTTAACCCATATTAACATACATCTGAAATATTATGACGTCTGAATAATGTACTTCTGACAGCTCCCAAACATTCACATGCAGAAGGGCATTTGCAGCTCCTAAGTGTGCAAGAGGTGGAAAGGAGGGTAGTTGAACCCCACGCACACTCCATATGGCTGCCAAACCTCCTCATTGTTATCAGGATATGAATTAATGGCAGGCATCAATCATGCAGTTCTTACAGAATTTTGACAAGAGTGTTTTGTTGTTAGTTTTCTGTGTAATTATCCTCCCCACATGGAATGTCCTGCAGCATTCAGAAGAGTAAATGGGCTAAGGTAGTGGGGAAATGAAAATAACTGCAGTATCTTCAGCCTCCAACTCCTGGAATTTCAACTAGGAACTCATGAAGCAAAGGCATATGTATAATCTTCACTCTCCCTGAAAATCAAAGAGAAAATGTGGTGTTTGCTAATTTGCTTTCATGCTACTGTCCGAGATGTCAGAACTTTCTCAATCTAATCCCTCCATTAGTTCATCCAATTCTTTTCTTCCAGTCAGATTGTTACAAAAAGGTTGCTGGGGTCCAACCTCAGGCCTCATGAATAAATATTAGATTAATAATCAATGACATTTATTAGAAGTGTACGAAGTGTTATATACCTTCTAAATGCTTTGCAATTACTGACTCGTTTAATCCTAACACTGACCCTGTGAATTAAGCATTGATAATTTTATCCCCATTTACAGATAAGCAGATCAAAGCACACAGCTATGTAAGTTGCAGAACTGTATTTAACAAGGTCAAATTGTCTCCTTGACAATTTGTCTCTTAACTCCTATGCTTTTCTGTAACTCCCTCATTAGCCTGCACTTGCCCCAAGAGGAATACCAGCTGCAAAGTCCCTAAAATCAATGTTCTTTACTGTTGTGGAAGGATTTAGTGAATTAATAAGTGAGTGAATGGGACTTTTGCAGAGTTGTGTCGATAGCTAGGGGAAGGAGGGCACAGTGGTGCAAAGACACCTACTGAACTGGCCCTAGAACGTCCCCAGCTACTGGAGAGACTTGAACAAACTATTTCTCCCATCGGGACTCCAATTTTTCATCATCCATAAAGAAAAGAGAGTGACTAGGTTATTCTTATGGTCACCTGTAAATCTAATCTTCATATAAACATAATATTTTATAGTAAAATTAAGTAAAGAATCTTAATCCTTTCCTAGGTCTTGGCTAACAAGCGATTTTCTCAGAGATGCATCTGGAATACTTTATATAAAGCAGGTGATATTTTATACATCATTCCAGTCTTCACTGATGGTAGATATGTATTTATTTCTTTATTATCTACTTATTAGTTGTTTTATTGTTAGTGAAAACTATATCACTTATAAAGAATTGCTACACTCATTAACTATAACGGCCACAGTGATAACTAAGCTATTTTTTTAAGTTTGAAAACAATCTTTTGTTGTAATTTTTTTAAATGTATAAAGAGCTACAGGCATTTTTTCTTTCTTTTTGACTATATGATACCATTTTTAGCATCTATAATTTTACTATTATCTATGTGGTAGATTGCAAAACAAAATGGCCTCCACAATACTTTATAGTTTTTCCAAAAAAAAGGTGAAATTTGTTTCCTCACTCCTTGTATCTGGGGAGGAGAGGTAAAGGTGTTAAGATTTGTATTAAGTGACAGAAACTGACAATATGAGATTGTGCCAGTTCAAAGCCCAGATCATAAGAGGCCTTGCAGCTTGCTTTCTAGCTACTTTTTGGGAAAAAATGCCACCATGCTAATAACTCATGTGAACCTACTGGATAACAAAAGACCCGTGGCCCAGTCACTCTTGCTGTCCCCACTAATGGCCAGTCAACTACCACTTATGTGAGTGAGGCCTTCTGGGACTAACCAGCCCTAGAAAATGTGCCAGCGGCCTATAGACGCATGAACTAACCTCGTTGAAATCAGTTAAGTTAGGCCAGATCTGGACTGCCCAGCAGAATCATGAGCTAAATAAGTGCTGGTCGATTTAAAGCCACTCTGTTTTAGGATGGTTTGTTATCCAACAAACACAAACAGAAAAAGTTACAAACAGTTATGTTCTGTAAGCTGACTATGATATTTTGGTCATTTATCTCAATCAAATAGAGGTGAGGACTTCACACTAATTTTAATTCTTGTGACAGTGTTCTGTAGGTTTTCTTCTCTTTGTCTTTTTTGCAAAAGTTGATATGAGGTTGTGGGCTCTCTCTAGAAGCCAACTCTTTCCCACATTTTTAAATTTTTATTATATAACATAAGCTGCTTTGTTGTAATTATATATTTTATAAAACAATATCTTTTACAAGTCTTTGAAAGAATCCCTTGTAATTAAATTCGACTTTTAAATGGACAGCTTTTGTGGTATCCCTTCTGTACAATTGTAGTTGTTTGCTTGTACTTGCTTTCTTCCAGACCCGTGATTTTATTCAGTATTCTTGAGGTCACCTGAAAAATGGCATCTGCATAAATGACTGTACTACCTACTTGGTGTCAGATTCTCTGTACTCAGATTTCATCAGGCTCTTTCCTTTTATATCATTGACTTCAAGCTCACATATATAAAAATACAGCATAAATTGAATTTTGTTCATTCTTTGGACAAAGAGCCTTACTAAATAATTTTCCTCCAGCTTGGAAGGAATGCTTTAAAAAAGCATTAACTCTAAGACTCTTGTAGATCAAACAGAGAGATATGAATAGGACTAAAAAGATTGTATGTAATTATTGTCAAAATTATTGATTTTTACTTAGACTGTAAAGATCAATAAGCAACATAAATTAGAAATGAATGAATGAATGAGTGAGTGAATAGGTCTCAAGAATAGATAATATTAATTCTAATGCCTTCCTTCTCCAGTGCCTGGTACTTCTTTTGACGTGGTCACTTTGCCCGCTTTATAGCCTGACCCAGGCCCTAAGGTACACTGGTAATGTCATCTCTGTTACATAATATTTTAAATGTGAATCTCAGCAGACTCACAGCTTTTCAAATTCCCTGACAGAAAGTCAGGTTGACACGAGACTGCACGATCAACCACAGAAACTGACAGGAATTCTATTAATATCCGGATAAAGAATTCATAAGGGAACATAGTAGGTCAGGACGAGATTCCTAAAGTAAGAAACTTTGCACAAGAATAAACTGAATCAGTTTGATTTGGTCAAAACTGAAGGAAAAGTTTGAAAGAAGTGAAAGGGTAGGGAAGGCTAACATAGGTATTTTTTGAGAGGTTGACTGAAGATGGAATACATTTAACTAAATCATTAGTGATTCTATTTGTAAATCTTAAGGGAGGAACATCATTAGAGCAGGAAGTGAGGGGATAATGGGGAGTTGGGAGGGATAGGCTAAGCCAGGGGGTAGGTAATGAGAGGATGGGTGGGCAGTAGTACACAGCGTAAATAATTGTTGGCTGAATGGGATTTAGGTAGAACTTTGTTTAGAACCTAGAAGTTTTTCACTTCCTGCTAGTGATATACAATATTCATTTATTTTTCTCTCATTTTGGGCGTGTTTGTTTGCAAGCATCATTGTAGATACGTCAACCATATCATAAAGCTGTCATTGCATAAGGTAATAAATAGAATTGAATATGGAAAATATAAACTGCTACAGAAAATTTATAACAGTCATGGCAAAAATAATTGTGCATTTGGATATTCATACTTTAGAAACCAGTCTGTGTGGTACTGAGTGACAGATACATGTCATTATATAGTTGTCCAAGCCCATAAAATGTACAACACCAAGAGTGACCCCTAATGCAAGCAATGGGCTTTTGATGATGACAATGTATCAGTGCAGGTTCGTTGATTGTGAGAAACGCACCGGTGTGGTGCGAGACGTTGCAGACAGACGCACCGCTGTGACGCCAGATGTTGCAAGTTGGGAGGCTGTGCGCACGTCGGTTGCAGTGCGGAGATGGGGGTTGTATATGGGAAATCTCTGTACTTTTTCTTCGGTTTTGTTGTAAACCTTAAAACTGATCTAGAAAATAAAATCTATTTTTAAAAAGTAGATAAACAGAGTAGCAGAGGGAAAAAAATAAAAATTATTTACGGTTAGCATAAGCTGAAGGGAAAAAACGAATAAACACAGTGGGACACCACCACCGTGACCACCAGTCCCAGTGAGCCATCAGCATATCCCATGGCTCTCATTGAGGACAGGCCCTCTGAAACAACAGGTAATGCGTTCACATGCTGAGTATTCTATTTTCATGTAGCTGCATTTGATGATGAAGTCTTCTCTTCTCTCAAACATCCATCACAGACAGACACTAGAGGGATGGATGATTTTTCTAGAAGAATTAGAATTTGTTTATCGCTCTAGGCATCTTTTACTTTGTTGTTGTGTACCTCTTATTTCGGTGGTTCATATTTAGTGGTTTCTCAGGCAAGGCTGTGACTAAAAATAATGATGAACCTGGAAAAAGGAAATGCTATCTGGAGATGACTGTAATTCATGTTTTTGATGCTGTACTTGATGATAATTTATTTTTATTGTAAACTCCTGAGAGTGCAGAAGCACATAATGGAGCTTAGTGAGAACTATTGTACTCAGTAGTGTCTTTGACGTTGTTTTGAAGTTTGTTGTAAGCGTTATTTCTATATTTAAAAAGGCATATCAGCCAGAGATACTCTTAATGAATGCCACATAATAGGTTAAGTTGAGATGTGTGATTCATCCTAATTTCAACCGTGAGTCTGGATTCTAGGTTGTTGAATGGAAAGTTTATGTTCTTTTGCTGGTATGCAGTGATTGAGAAGTGACCTTGCCCGATTCTGAGCTGCTGTGCCCCTCCATCCTTAAGGGTTTTTTTTTTTTCTTCCTGAGTCCAGAAATTAACCACATTTTCAATTAATTTATTGTTGACCTAATAGGCTTTTTGAACTTTATGGAAGAATCAATAATGAGCTAAAAACTAAATCTGGTAATATAATCCAGATGTAGGTAGCAGTTCAAATATGCATATATGTGATGTCATTTATATAAAATAAAATATTATCATTGTATTCTTCATATGATACAGTTAGTCAAACCACTTTAGGTAAACTTTGTTCCTTTGAACATTGCTGTGTCTGCTTTCCTTCATGTTATATGTGTGCTTCAAATTACTTACCCTTGACACGATTAAAGGACCCATGGGCAGCAGGGGAAGGGACTGAGTGTGGGAGGGGGATGCGAAGGGCAGGGAAAGCAAGGAGGGAAAAGTGGGGACTACCGTGATTGAACACCAACAACAAAGTTACCATTCCCAACACTCTTCACCATTTCCCCAACGTGTGCTTTCAATGAACCTATACCATCGTAGGTATTTTCTTTCAGAGTATGTACGTAGTTTATTTTTAGACTCCATATATAAACTAGATCATATTGTCTGTGTTTCTGAGTCTGGTTTCACGAACCAGAGAGTAGAAGGGTGGTCGCCAAGGGCTAGCAGGTGGAGGAAAGGGGAAGGGGTTGGTCAAATGGTGCATGTTTTCAGTTGTAAGTGGAATAAATCCTGGGTCTCTAATAGACAGTGTAGTGATTATGGTCCATACTGTATTGCCCAGGCGGCAAACACAAGGCCCGTGGGCCGAATCCTGCCCTCTACCTCGTTTTATCGTCCCGGCCCCTTATTTCTACCCGCCAAGCTCCTTGCCCCTAGTTAAGGAGTAGTTACATTTATACAGTCTTCAAATTACATTCGGCCCTTTGAAGGCAACCGTGAGGCTGATGTGGCCCCCGGTGAAAATGAGTTTGACGCCCCTGCTGTATTGTGTACTGGAAATCTGCCAAGAGTGTAGATTTTAACTGTTCTCACCACATAAAAAAGGTAACTTTGTGAGGTGATGGATGTGTTAATTAACTTGATGGTGGGTAATCATTTTATAATTTATGTATTTATTAAATTATCTTCACACCTTAAAAATTATGCTGTATACCTAAATGTATAGCATTTTATCATTTTTAATAAATCTGGAAAAATTAAAATGCAAATACATACAGAATCTTATTTCTTAGAAGAAAACAAGTATTTCCCACTTATCTTTAATCTTACTACATGTTTCCTTAGTACTCTGTACATATGTGATTTCTATAAATCTTTCACCTATTTCCATGCGTTGTACTTGTGTCATGCATGGCAAATTTGCAAAGTTTCATAGTAAGAAAAGCATGCCTTCTAAGTGCTTGATGCCCCTTTTTACATTCCTTTCATTCCTTCTAGGTTCTTAAAATAAGGAAACTATTCAATTATATCATTAAACATATCATTCACCTTATACCATTAAAAGTCTATCAGGTTTTCAAATAAATCACAAACACTTCAAAGTTAATTAAAGATGGAAACTTTTAAAGAGGATAAAGTGACTCTAAAATCTGGAATTTATTATTAAACAAAACAAAACAAAAACAGCCATTTCCATTCACATAGTCTTCTTAACCTTACAAGACTTGTAATTCTTTTGTGGGGTTTTTTGCCATTAAATTTTTTTTTAATTTCATTTTTCAATTGCAGTTTACATTCAGCGTTGTTTTGTATTAGTTTCAGGTGTGCAGCACAGTGGTTAGACAGTCATTAGTTGTCTTTCTTAGTCACTCAATCTTCCATCATTTTCTCACGTCATTTTCTCTCCCAGAATGCCCTTTCCCTTTATTCTTGCCTGTTGAAAGCAATCAAACTGTTTTTACAAAAACAGGTGGGAACCTATTGACCATATTTTGTCAATTTGATTTTTGAAGATATTTTGCTAAAAACTTTCTGGATTTAAAAAAAAAACATTAATCTTGATTTCTGAATTATTTGACACTACCTTAAATTTTGCCCTTAAGGAGAATGCTGGATCACTTCACCCTAGTATTTATCCTTCGATTGTTTTTCCTTCAAAGTTTCCTATATTAAATCTTACCTGAAATCTCAGAGAGAATGGATTTTTCTTTCTTTTAGATCTGAGACATTTGGCAATACTTTTAAAAACATGTTTATCACATTATGGAATGATTACTTGATGAATTATCTACTTTCCTTGCTATACAGAAAGAAAAAAATTCTCACCTGTTTCTAAACCCCCAAAGGCAGCATATCCCTGAGACCAGTTTGAGCTGATATATTTACTGAGTGAGTGAATAAACAACCAAATTCAGGTCAAAGAAAGTCTGCAAGATAAGGTTTTTTGTGGTGCTTTTAACATGCAGTTGTAATAACCTTTTAATTTGCTTTACAATAAAGCTGTTTTCAGAGCTCTTCATCCACAAAGTAAAGATATGTTTAGCAATTTTAGGCAAGAAGAGTCTTTTTTAAGTATTATTATTTATTTATTATTATATAATGTATGCCAAAGAAACTCTGGGGTTTGGATTAGTCACAAAACTGAGAAACAGTGACACCTAATGGGACAGAGTTCAAAGGTTTTGAATCCAATTGTTCCAGGACATTTGGTGGGGACAGTACAATGTCCTTCAAGAACCAGACCCATATTCACTGTCACCTCCCCACTATCTCAAGTATAGTACATGGACCAAGTTTTGATAAAGAAATAAAATAATGATGGATACATGAATGAAGTAAAGTGAAAAATCAAACGTTCTAAACAATGAAAATTTCTCATAGATATTGCTCATCCAGAAAGGTTTTGTTTATTTCTTATTTTATTTGTTTATTTCACATGTAAATATAAAGATTATCTAAAACCTCTTGCTGCCATATTTATAAAATAAGAGTTTTAATAAAGATAGATTTTCTTTTAAATCTGGAGGTGGGATTTAAATCCTTTTTGCCCCATTTTAAAAACAGTCAAAAGACAATATGCAGTTATCTTCCTAAGTATTTTTATGAGTAGTTTCACATGTGAAGAGCAAGCATAGAGTGCTGTAACTCCAGCATTTTATCTCCCCAACTGATATATGCGGAGCTCACAAGATTCAACAGAGCTGGGGGCATAGCATCTAAATGCATATCACAAAGATGTTCAGAGGTTAACATCCAGCCCTTTCTCATAGGATGTTATCGAAGTGGTAAGACATATGAGACCCCAAAGGATTGGCTGTGTAACCTAGTATCTCACTGTGATTGTTGATAACTATTATGCATAGCTTCAAATACATTTCAATGTATTTACATATATTAATGCTTCATATCATCTGCCTCATCCAGTAAACCTTGTTAAACATGAACTTTACCATTTGAGACTGAAAATTGAACTAATGTATCCAAGTCCTGAATTAAAATATTATTACCCTGTGTTAGTAAGAAGTGTTTGAAACTAAGAAGTCTAACCATTATCTTAGTTTATATTGTCATTTCCAAACTAGGTAGACAGTCTAGTAGTATTCGTAACAACAGGTGACACCTACTTACTGTTTCAGTTCTCACCACTTCATATCCAAAGAATACATGTGGATGGGTGGTACGTGTCCACTACAAATTGATCCTGCACATGTGAGGTCATAGGTACTTATGTAGTTCGGAAGATTTCAGAGTAAAATAACAGGGTTGCAGAATCTTTTAGGGACAGAAAGAGTGACAGAAAATAGGAATTTGGTTGAGTAAGCATGACAGAAAGAGCATTAAACATAAACTTTATTTAATTCACAATATTTCCTAGGTCAGACAGTATCATTAACCTGCTCCTTTGAAACAGAAGCAAGCTAATACGTGATTTAAA
>VMDR010017648.1:0-19890 GCA_007922815.1 Macrotus californicus
AAATACTCAAAGACCAACCAAAAGTGTAAAGCAAGGGCTATTCATTCAGAGCTTGCTATATGAAGGGAGTCAGCCACCATCACTTGTGTTTTGGCAGAGACTTAAAGACAGGAGCTTTAAGAAAAACTTCAGGTATGTCCTGTTTGGAGGCTGTTGGCATGAGGAAGGTATAGGTGGGCTAATTAGGAAGCCCAGGGCATCCTACGCAATTGATTAAGAATGCTTTCTTCGCTTTGGACTGCTTGGTCCAAAGTTGGAAGTGCAAACAGAAATTAGGAAAATTTCAATTATTAATCAAATCCCGGCCATCTGGGGCCCAGTGTTACAGATATATTGATTGGCACCCTGGATTATTATCAGAGATAGCAGTCTAACTTCCTATAATTCTAATGGCTGGCTTTCTGCTTGGTTGTTGGGATAAGGGGTTGGTTTCCTACCTAGGTTGTAGATCAGAGTTTTATTTTAATATACAATCTGGTCACTGTTTGTATATTCAGTATCTCAATATACACAATCTTTAAAAAATACTTCAAATATACATGAAGTATTTACATAAATTGATTACATCCTAGGTGACCATAAAACTCTCAATAATTTCTAGTTGATGTTATACAGACCTCATGAAGTGATCAAATATAGTGCATTAGAAATCAATGTAAAAATTAGTATAAAATTAGCAGAGAGGAAAAGACAAGGGAGAATGAGGAGGAGAGAAGGAGGAGGGAAAAGTGGGAAAGGACAGATGAGGAAAGGGGAGGACAGGGAACCAGCATCCGCAGTCTATGCCAACAACCACAAACACCCCACACGTGGAGAAGTAATTAATACTCTTCTAAAGAGGACAAAAATCAAAAGGGAAATCTCAATTATTTGGAGGGAATGTAAATACTACGTATCAAAATCCATGGAATCAGACGAAGTAGTACTTGGAGTGAAACTCATGGCCTTAAATGTATATATTGAATAAGGCTTCAGTGAAAATTTGTTCAGGAATTTTTTTTTAAAGTTATTTAGAGATTTTTAAAGGTACAGATGTGTTTCAAATGTAGTACAAAGAGGCATTGAATAAATACAGGTTCACCAATTTTTCCTTATTTTCTCTATCATTCTCTTTTTATGTGTGTATATATATATAATATATTTAATTTTTTCTACATTTCAGAGGAAATTGGAAATATACCATTTAACTCTAAATACTTCAGAATACTTTTTTTTACAAATAAGGAAAATTTCTACTTCAATTAATAAATTAATTGTAATATTGATAAAAGAATATTAGGTAATCTATAACCCAAATTCAAATTTCACCAAAAGTCCCAATAATATCCTGAATGCTAATTTCATTTTATGATCCATTTCAGACTATACATTAAATTTAGTAGTCATGCCATGCTTCACTACACCAATTGATCTGGAATAGTTTTGCAACCCTTTTTGTCTATCATGAAATAGTTTAAAAAATTCTTAACAGTCTTTTTAGTTTATAGACATTCCTCAGGTAGATTTACTCACAATTCAACTCAGGCTATTTATTCTTGGCAAGAATAAAACATAAGTGACGCTGTGTTTTTTCAGTTTATCACTCCAGAATGTTGGTTTCTCCCATTATTAGTGACATTAAAGCTGATCATTTGATTGAAGTGTATCTGCCAAGATTTTTGGTTCATTAATAAGTTAGCATTTTTCTTTTTGAGTAAAAGCTTTTATGAGGAGATTCTTTGTGTCTATCTAAACATCCTGTTCCTCATCAAATGTTTACCTTTGTTGATAATTCTTATCTGCATTATTATGTCTGTGATAATTACAAAGTGGTAGTTTTCTAACACCATCATTTCTGTATTATTTATAAGCATTCCACTTTAAGAAAGAGCATTCCTTTTACTAGATTTATTTTTTTTATTGGTTTGTTTATGTGTTCTTTATCAGTAAGGGCATATGGGTTTTTACTGACTGGTATCAATTCTTAATAAAGTTTTTTATGCCTTCTTAGGGTAAAGTAGTTAGAATTTGAGATTTTTTAAATAAGTGCCTGAAATTCAGCCAAACTGCTTTCCTGAAAAACAAGGTTTGGAAGTCCTATCATTAGTGTATTAAAATGCTTACTTCTTCACTAGCTCTATTTTCCTGTGTTTGAGATTTGCCAATAACATGGAAACTTGCATTTTATTTCACAATTTGTGTTTGCTAATGAGATTGCAAGTTCATTTTATATTTATTTGGATATACTCACTTATATTGTTTTTGTTTTTTGACTACTGGTATTTTTCTAAAATTAAGGATATATATTTTGATATACAATTCTTTTCAAAATATCTTTCCTGCCAATAATATTTATGGTGCAAATAAGTCCCTGCAGCTCTACCTCACTACCTCAGGAAGTTTCTCTTAACCTCTTTCCAAAAATTATTCAGGAAAATGGACAGTCTCTAACGCTCCCGTCTGAAATGCAGGCCCCTGGTGTTTTATTTATTGTTTGCAACCTGACATCTGGTGCAGCTGTAGCTTCTGTAGGGCTGTCACCTGGCTGGTAATTTCTGTTTTACCCCTGGACACTGTAACTCAAATTAGCCTCTACTGTGTTCCATAGCCTGAGGATAAGTCCTGTTTTAAGCCCCATATTCCCTCCAGGTACAATAGACTTGGGTTCTGCTTGTCTTGGAGAGGAATTTTGACAAGGAGAAGATACATTTAGAAGCGTACAGACTGTGGAGGCTTTTACAGTAGAGCCTAACCTGTGGTGCTCCATCTAGATCTGTGGTTCTCCGTGTGTGGTCCCAGGAGCCCTCAAGGCCCTTTCAGATGGCCAGCAAGATCAAAAGTATTTAAATAAAGACATCATATTTCTTCACTCTCATGAGTGTACTGTGGAATTTTCTAGAGGCTACATGATTTCTGCTATTGCAACAGACTGAAGGTAAAACACATACGAATTCGACCATCTTCTATTCAATAGATTTGCAAAAGTTAAAAAAAAAAAACAATAATGCTCTTCTCTTTAAAATTAGTTTTATTTTTAAATGTAGTTATTTTTTGAAATATGCTATTAACATTAGGATATAATTGATTTTTAACATTTTTTAATTTAAAATAAATTCTTTCTTTTTTAAAGTTTAATTCCCAATATGACATTATAATAGATAAAATTTGCATGAATGAAATTAGCACTGTTCTAATTTTAAAATAAAAAAAAAATATATGTGACCTCTCTGCTGAAAAGCCCATAAAAACCCTGCATGGATTGAGTCATGTCCCCATGACCAGCCTCTACACACCCACCTCCATTTGGGAGGTGTTATTACCTTCTTTTATATCCTCCAAGGATTCCATTTCTTTCTAATCATCGGCCCTTAACAGATGTCGTTCCCTCTGTGAGGGACGCTTGCCCTAATGTCCTGCATGGCTGACTCATCTCCTCTTTCGGGTCTCCTTTAAAATCACTTCCAGGGAGATTCCATTCCTGGACTACTGCCCGCCAAATCTTCAACAGCTCTCCCATTGTTTTGTTAAGCACCTGTCCTTTTCCACATAGACCTTGCCAATTTAGTAAGTGTCCCAGGGAGCAAAAGAACTCAAATAAAATAAGGTCATGGGCATGGATGCTGCTTCCCCTTCAATAATCCACTGTACTGCTTGCTTCAATCTTTGATTTTTCCGTTCTTTTTCCAGACTCTGAGGAACACTCATTTTCTTTCTATTCTATGACAGATTAAAAAATACACACTTTAAATAAATTTTCCATAGTGCTAGTTATTCTTTCATATAGAAGTTCTAAAATTCTGCCAGAGTTGATACCTTATATAGTTTTTACAAGGCTTTTGAATCTTTGTACACTAATTCTAAGCATCTAAAGGAGAGAAAATTATATGTCACACATATACATGCAGAGTGCCAACCTACCTAGCCCACGAATACATTGAAATACACTGAGTTATCTGATCAGATATATTAAGTGATGATTTGTGATTATTTATATATAAAATTCCAAATAAAGATACTGTGTAAGCTGTGTTTAATGTCATCTCCATTATTATTACCGTAAAGCATTTGCTAAATGATAAGTGAACTCAATGAAAATATGTTACAGGATGAGCCTGGGATGTTACAACAAGAAAAGGGTCACCAGGTGTGATACCATTCTTACTAGCTCTGGTAGACTTCTGGGATGGTCGAAGGTTTAAATGGAATTTTAAAGAAGAGTGGACTTAGAAGATTAAAAGGAGAGAGAAAATCCACTCAAGAAAAACAATTTTAAAGGCATGATTAAAGATGCAGATTTGTCCCTGACTTGTTTGTAGATTGCTGAATTACTCAGGATGCTAAGAATTGATCAGGATTTCTACACTTCAAAAGTAAATGAAGATTAAAAAGTAGATCAAGTGTCACCAGAGTGGGTCACAGATCCCCTCTGAAGAAGAGAATGTCAACTTTCTACCTTTTTCCCTGCTGTGTGTTTTTCAGTCTTCTACTGAAGAAAGTATACACGTCTAGAAATAACGGTGCTTTCATGCTACCTGAAGTCATGCTGGCCATTTAGGAAAATGACCCGACAAATCCATTCCCTTTAAGGTGTGTTTACCTTTGGGGTTAATTTTCCTAGAGAATTATTAATTTGAAAATACAGACTTGATGAAGAAACTGCAAGGCCTACAGGAGTCATGACTGTTACTGATGCCTGCAGTAATAGAGAAGACAGTGCTGGTTCTTTCAAATGACACTATCTAGGTACTTCCTATTCTTCATCTTTCACTTTCTATAATACAAAACTCTAGCCAAGTCTCATACAAGCATAAGGTGAAATGAGTATGATTCACACATCTGTCTCTCTCTCTTTCTCTCTCTCTATACATACATCTTCACCCAAGGATATGTTTTACTGACTTGAGAGAGAGAGAGAGAAGAAGGGGGAGGAGAAAGAGTGAGAAACATCAACGTGAGAGAAAAACATCCATTGGTTGCCTTTTGCAACTTAGGTATGTGTCCTGACTGGGAATCAAACCCTCAGTCTTTTTGGTGTGTGAAATGATGCTCCAACCAACTGAGCCACATGGCCAAGGTTCTCTCATTATTTTTGCCCAGTCTGCTTCATTTCAGCCTCTACTTGGCGGGTCTATATGGGTAACTTGGTAGCAAGAAAAGTCTGTTTTGAGCCCAGCAGAAGTGACAACAAATCCTTTCACATTCTCTTCCTATCTGGAGGTCTCTGACCAATTTCGTTCTCAATGATATTGTTTGTTCATCTGGAAATGAGAATAATAGGCACGGCAGTGAAAAGTAGAGATAACATGAGTACACATAGTGGGCACTCCATAAATTAGCTGGTTTAATAGATATTATAGTTGTATAATAGATAATGCAGTTACATGGATATGACTGATTAATAGATGTAGAACTTTATATAAAACATCTGATCCTTCCTCTTTATATAACATATTAAGTGTTATACATAGTACATACGCTGTTCTTGCTTCTTTTTCTATATGTGCAATTCTAAGCTATCTACCCTTTACAACATTTCCCATCATAAGGGACAGCGGCCATAAACAACTGGGAGGCCACATTTTTGCTACCAGCAGCTATCAGTCCAATAATTTGTTTAAGTTCAATGTCTACATTAAATAACAATTCCTCATTATTATCTTTATTGATACCATCCACTATTCATAAAGCTTCCTCACTGGATTCCCATAGCACCTTTATATATGTCTATTTTATTTGATAATAAAATACTTCATGATTAATCTATTCCCCATATCATAATTCCCATACAACATCCCCCAAGTAGATCGTGATCATTTTGAGAAGAGGGGGTATGTCATACTTCTTTCATAACTCATGGTATCATGTGATGGGCAATATCTATATATTAAAGATGTTTAAGAATATCTGGTGAACTCTATTGAAATGAGGCTGCGGGGAACAAGGAATGACACACACATTGCTCTCCAATCATCATTGAGCCTCCTTTCATTCCACTCTGCTCACTCTGCCCCCTCTAGGGACCCGTCAGCGAGTGCAGGTGCACCTGCCATCGGTCTGGTGATTGCACCACTGTGGCAAATGTAAAGAACTTTTTTATTCACATGTTCTGTACAATAGGCTCTCCCATTCTGAAATGGAATAAGTTTCTGGTATGATTGCTTTTGAATAGGAAAGTTTCTGTGAAAAGAAGTTGAAAAGAGTTTGCTCCTGCTCTGCCACATTTTTTAATCATTACTGTTTGCCCCTCCAGTGCGTCCACCCATTTCCAAAGCCAGGCTTGTGATTTTGATGCACCATCATGGCTAAATGCAGTATATCATTTCAGCAGGCTCTTCACATTGTGTTATTGTTAATGATGCTTTTTATTTACCAGAACCATAGGCAATATGATATTACTCTCATTCAGTGAGCCCGGCAGGAGACTTTTTAAAAGTGTAATGCATTTGCTCTAATGTCTCTGATCAGGTGGATCCGGCCTGGAAAAACTCCAAGTTGGATAATTACATTTTCACTACCTATAATTTCCACCACCCCTTTGAGAGCTTGTAGCATTCTTCTCTTTTTATACTTCACACATGCGTCGTGTTTGCTGAACGCTATTTTAAAAGGAAAAGAAAATCAGCCAGTTTTAACCTCCGGGAGGTGAGAGAAGTATCACCCAAAATGGAAAGGTCAGAACGAACCCTTCTAAAGTTGTGACGTCATTGAAGTTTGTCTTTATGTCTCCTTATTCCTTAAAAATGTGTGCCCTTTTCCATGACCCATTATTTCTCTTAGTTTTAGAAAAACAATGTTCTCACACTATTACAATTTTCTCAACAATGAGAGAATGTGATCTAGGAAAATTATTCTTACTAAAAGGTACATATTATGCTTGATAATTTGTGCAGAGCTGTTTGAATTTTAAAAAAGATAGATGCTGGAAGGGGAAAGGCCTAACACAAAGGGCCAGATTTCCAAAGGCAGGATTTTAGAACCCATTTCCTAGAAACAAGGAGAGACTCTCAAGTGCTGAGAGCAGCACCCGCACCTTAAATCCTGCAGTTTTTTAGGTAAAAAGAAATACTACATTCTACATTGTATTGTGTCTAATAGGTTACATTAGCATACAAGGCTCTTGGGCATGTGTGAGAGGGTCAAGGAGAATGTTTTTAATATAAGAGATTCCAGGATCAAATTTTTTTTTTAACGGTTAAAAGCCCCTGAAGTTAAGTGATGAAGGTAAATGACTAAGCTGAGTATAATAACATCTGGGTACAAAAAGGTGTGACCTTGAGATTCATAAAATAACAAGATTAATTTTCCATCCTGAGTGGTAGAATCAGAAAGATGGCCATGGCAGGACATCGATCCTTGTATCAACATTAGATGAAGGAATGAGTTTTACAGGGTAACTGTTCTTTGCGGGTGTATTGTTCATTTCAGTGGTGTGTCACATTGGTTTTTCAATGGGCACATATGATGTGTTCTTACTCCTTTCATATGGCTTTCTTTCCTGTGGGAATCTGGATGCTCAGAGGATCCCTAGAGTCTATTTTAGCTCACATAAATGCCTCATTAAAGCTCTACCTCATTGTCATTTGGCTTACTGTGTAGGCACTTGCTCAATGGACAATGAGAGATTACATGACCGTAATGGAGGAGATTATTGTTTATTTATGGTATATTAATTAGGTCTATAATGCTAAAGCAGTCAAAGTCAACTAATGTAGATTTTATTTTATACATTTCTCATTTTCTCTTCCTGATATGCCTTGATTTTTTTATTTTATTTTATGCAGGCTTAGGAGGGGGATTTGCTGTATATCACACTAGATTACCTTTTTTTTATTTCTTTTTCAGATATTACAGACAGACACAGAGCACTTTTATCTTGAAATGATGTGAAGCCATACTGGGCAAAATAGTGGATTCCTCTGCTAGACTGGACTCAAGAAAGGCCAAGGTGACTCTTAAGGTGTTGGCCACACATTGATTTGCATCTGGAAGCGGTGGTGCTAGCAGACAGACAGAATCAACTCTGGGTCAGAATGTCTAGAACAGGAAGACTTTTCTTAACAAGATGATAATTTAAATTTTAGAGTATTGCATTTTAAGTGCTGGCAGCACACAAATGGAAACATTCCAAAGGAGCACACACATTTGGGAGTGATGCTATTTAAAACTAAGGAAAAAGATGGTATTAGGAGACTCTTTTTTTTTCTCTTGAGTTCCTTTTAAATGAAATCAATGGGCCCATTCAAACCTTTGAGCTTTTATTCAAAGTCCCCAATTCTTTTGCTCCTGTAGTTTGACCTTCTTTGGTCATGAGTTCCTCTGTCTCTTGTCCTATTTTGGCAGTAAATTTGGATTATATTCTCGGTCTAGTATTTTGTGCTTACCATACAGGTTTGGGTTAGTGTGAACTTTGAACACCATCATTCCACAGCTTCTGGTATTTTCCCATTGGTTTTAGTACTACAAATATAGCCCAATAATGACGCATCTGAAATCTTTGTAGTGTCTTCATGTTCTGCTACTCTCTCTGAGGATCAGAACGTTCCTGTATTAGTTTCTACTGCTTTCCTTAACTTCACTGTTTGATTAAATGTCCTTGTTTTTTAAAGCACAATTCACCAGCCTACCCAACTTTGGCCATTGCTTTCTCTTTCAGAAATCTTGTTCATACTTAAACAGTCAGTCCCGCTAGACTGGTTCCTACTTCTAGACCTACTAGTCATACTAGTCTGCCACCTACTAGAGCAAGGGCTAACGAGTTTTTTGTATAAGAGATCAGAGAGTAAATGTTTTATGGTTTGTGGGGTAGATGTGGCCTTTTTTTGCACATGTTTTACATATTCTTGTTAGTATTTCTTTGGAATGTTTGTTATTACAACCCTGTGAAAATGTAAAAAAAAATAAATATTAGTTTGGATTATTCAAAAACTTACTGACCCCTACACTAGAGAGACCAAAGGGAGGAGTAAGAATGGATTATCATTCCGTAAAGAGGTCAAGAAGACTGAGGAGAAATGATGAACCATTATCACTTAAAATTAAAGAAATAAAATTGGTGATCTTGGAATAGGTAATTTTACTAAAACATTGCTTTTTAAAGGAAATGCAATCACTTTCTAACTTTTCTGTTCTATTAAGTGTGATTTTTTTTATGTTAGATTTAAAATAGAGTCAATATATGCCTGGCCTTCTCAAAGCATTTAAGTAGTACTATGTGTCTATTATTTTCTTTCAAATCAAGTAGATGATGTTTACAGTTCCTCCTTAGAGAACAAAGCCATCTTGAGTTGACTTGTAGTGGGACTGGACTTCATGAGTAGGCAGTATTTGAGTAAGTCTGTGCACTTAACAAGCTGTGTGATAAGATGAACTTTCAAAACTACTTTTAACACTCTTGACATCCCACTATTCTCAAATGACTTTTTTGATCTTAAAGGATGTTGTTTCGACTTTGTCAATTCATATTTAATGGAAACTATTAACACCAGAACCCATGTTACCTGTCACTTCACTTAGTCATAATGACAGACAGATCTTTGGAACAAGCTTTTGTAGGAGAAGAAACAGTGTTACAAATTGAAAGCAAAGAGGGGGACAAGAATGTCAGAAGAGAGGGTGGGGAAAAGGCCCACAACAAAGACAACAAAAACTCTTACTATCATTTGCTTGACTGGACTTTCTTCAAGAACCTCCATTTCTTAGCAACAGGATTAACTACTATGTATCATAAATCCATACTGATATTCAGAAAGGTCAAGTCCAGGAAGGGCCATGATATTCAAGAGACTATTTTTGCCTCCACAGCTGTTGAATTATCTGGGCCAAAAATCAGTCTACTTCCTGGGAAATCTCTTCTGTCCTCCATGAAATTCAGAAAAAGAGAATGATCTGCTAAGAACAATTTTCCTTCCCAGTTGATTGGATAAACAACCAGAAAACACACACACACACTCCCAAGCAGAGGGGCCAATTTTCTTGGCTTGGTGAACTAACATTACTGAAACAAAAAGGGCATGATAAAATAATTCAAATTATCTGTGGCTCAACAGGGATGTCTGATACTTGCAATAGGGAATAGGTAATTTGAAGAGCTCCTTTGAGATTTCTGATATTATATATTCCATGTCTCAGGAATTTACGTGATTTGTTATCATTTAAAAAATTCAGCCAGTGCTTGAGGCTATGTTTCAGTGTTTTGGTATTCCTTTAGTGCCTAGCACAGGGCTTCTCCATTGCAGGGATTCAATAAAAATATATTAACCAATTTATTAAATTTTATCCCAAGCTACCCCTGAACCTCTTAAATTTCTTCCATCTCATATTTGTCACTCTTGATATATGAGAAAGGGAAAGAAAGGACTATGTACCTCTCTGTGCCCTGCCTTAGTCACTCTGTCCTTACATCCAGTTACAAAGATTTATTTCTTTTAATCAGCCCTGATCAAACAATCCCTCTAACCAGTTAACCTTTCAGGTTGTTTTCCCTTTATTTCTGAAAATTTGTCTTCAGCTGTCTTCTTACATGGAGTTCAGAAAGAGCCAAAACAGTTGGATAGTCTGCTATCCAACAGATCCAAAAGGTGGTAACTTAATTAGTAGAAATATGAGAGATACTATCTATCCTGTCCCTCCTGTACTTTAAACACATATAAACACATATATGTGCACACTCACATGCACGGGCACTTGAGCACAGTCTTCCTCATAGGGGTCCATTCTGTAATTGTAACCAATAGATAAATGCCCATGCATTTGGAGTGTTCATATCCCAGGCCCTAATCAGGTGATTAGGTGATTAGTACCTAAAAAAATGTGTTGTCAAACAGGTAGAAACTGAGGACAGAGGGAGTAGAAATATGGTACTATGGTAGAGCATTCCCTATGTTGGTGCTCCCTCATTAAATTTATCTTATTTAGAGAAATATTAAGTATTTAAAATGTTTTCTTGTATTCATTTAGCACAAATAGCATTAAATTTTACATGTTAATGTGCTTAAAATGATTTTTAATGGAAAAAAAAAGAGCAGTGTGAAGTCGCCAGAAGCAAAATTACTGATTTCAGAACTTATTTTGAGGAAACAGTATAATATTTTTCTTAAGGGCCAAATAAATTAAAATTTCTTTGAGTTTGTAGAATATTAGGTCATTTTGCTCCATAATTTAGTTGCCTTTGTTGCAGATCTATATTTACCTAATTTTCCAGACATTCAAATTCCTATGTTGACAACCTGATCCACTCAGAGACATTCCAGGCTAATTTCTCTTTGTTTTAAGGTCATATGTTTTCATTGGGAAATCTAATTCCTTAAGAATGACAGGCAAACTAGAGAGCATTCTCTTTCTTAACAACAGCAAAACTCCAAGAAGACACTCATCAAATAATTGTCAGGCTTGAAAACATTCAAAAGTCATCGTCTTCTGTGATGTGCAGAATAATTAAACGCAACATCAGCATGACATCAGTGGTAGATAATTTTCAGCCGTAAAATGTCATTCTCTCACGTTAACTTGAGGGTTGTTGGAAGTTTTTGTCTCCATTTCACCAGACAGAGTACAAAACATTGTGACATGCTTAATATTTCTTCCGCCAAGATGTCCACTCCGATTCCTCACCCTCTACAGAGTTGTTGATTTCATCCTGCATTTAGCTGCCAAAAAAAGCGATTGCGTGTGCAGCACCAGTAACAAAGTGAAAATGAATTATGCATCAGAAGAAACTGCATTTGAGTCAAAAAACTTAGACTTCAGCATCTTCAAATTACAATATGATTTAAGAAGGAATACATTTAAGGAGATAGCAATGGACTGAGGTGAAGGGGTCAGCATTGGCCCGGTTTAATATAATTTAGCTTTCAATTATTTATTTTTTAAAGAGCTACTAAGCACACTGAATCTCTTTAATGGCAATGTCAAAAGTATAGAGACTGGAGAAAAGCCATGAATAATAGTGACAGATTGTTATGCATGGTAATGTCACAGGGCCTGCTGCAAACCGAAGCGCTCAGTAGAGCCGCAGGAACAAACACGAGCCTTCTCCTGAAAGCCAAGGATGTGGCTCCCGTCCACACCCCGCACCACCACCACCCAGAGCTGTGAAGACGGCGGAGCTCGGCCTCCTCTGAGATCTAACTGGCTTTGTCAAAAAGACCATTAAGGCCATCTGTCCACAACAATTCTGTATTCCTCTTGACAACTGGAACACATAATTATTTGTTTAAATTGTCCACTTTTAATTTTATTGACAGTAAAATTGATTGAGAAAAATATCCTCATGCAGTCTTTGGCAGTGACAAGAACTGTGAAAAGTGCCCCAGAGGACATGAGGCCACTATTTGCCCCACCTTCAAGAACTCAGTCATCAAGTGAATGGATTTGAACTCATTTGAATAGATAGGCCAAAATATGTAATAGATGTGTGTTAAAAAATCTGATGTAAATGAAAAGTGTTTATTAATACAAAGGAGGAAGGATAAGATCACGGTCAAGTAGAAGAGCCTAGAGGAAGATTAGGGATCCCCATGTTTACGCACCTACTTGCCAAGGGCCCTGCGCCCCTCTGCCCACTCACTCCTCTCTCCTGCTCTCTTGCCACAAACAGCATTGGCTGAGAAGAAATCCTTTCCATGTGCTGTTTGTCACCTACAGGAGTAATTCACCTCTCGCATAGCCACGTCCCCTTGAAGTGAATCCAATACCTGATTCTGTCTGTCAGCTGGTCATTCTGCCATGCTTGGGCAGTCTTTAGGACACTCGGAAGTATTGGGAGTCTAACTCCTTCTCAGAACTATTCCACTTCCTATGGCACCTCCTCTGTCCTAGAGCCAGTTGCTCCACTAGCCCACTCTTTCCTGGTAGTGCCAAGCCACAAAGCCCACGTCATCTAGAAAACAAGGCAGTGTCATGTGGGAGAAAAAGAAAACAGAATTAGGTACCAGGAGGGCAGATTTCTAGTCTTGGCTCTTACGTGTTTATTTAGACAACTTTGCAACATTGTTTCTTCAACTTTGAAATGAACAGATCGGTTATATCAGTGGTTTGAAAGCATATATATGTATATGCATATATATAAACATATAAGCATATATAAACATATATAAGCATATGCATACATATATAAGCATATATACACACACACACATACACATACTCATATAGCTTATCTTTTTAGTAGTGGGGTATTTTTTCGAAGCAATTTCAGTTCACAGACCCTGCAAGTACTGAGCAGACTGAAGCAGAGCCCTGATAGTCAAGCAGCGATGGGGAACCCATGGTGTCCAGGCTCCTTCCCACTCCCAGCTATGCTCCTTGAGCGCTTTGCAGAATCCAGTCCTAACATCAATAGGATAGCACAATTTCTGAAATTCATTCAAGTTCTAAATTTCTTGGATTTCCTCATTCTATAAAAACAGTTTATTCTAAACTGCTACTATCTTAAAACTCATCCTACTACCATCTGTACTTTAAAAAAAAATCATGGAGAGAAAAAAAGCTAAAGCAAGATAACATTTCTCAGAAAAGGAAGCTAATTGTTTCCAATTGTACATCAAAATGGTTCTAACTGATTGCCTGACCAGTAAGAGGCTGGAACAGATAAGATAGCAGCTCACAGAAACGTTAGTGCAAGGGGAAGAAGTCTGTAAATGGTATGCCCGTTCACCACATCACTAAGAGACAGATCCAAGGGTGAAGGATATTTTCCCTTTGCCAGGAGCCAGTGCCAGATCACCGATAGTTTTTATTTCAATTTCATTTTGCACCCTTGTGCCTGAGGAAGGCAATGCTTTCCTGACTGTGCAATGCATGTATCTCTGTTTTTGGGGGATGATTGTAGGGCATGTGGTGCTGAGAACACATTGCTGCTTAATTATGAAAATACATAACAGCAAACTGCCAATGGAATGGTATCAGGGGAGGGAGCCAGAAATTCCTCAAGCTCAGCTAGCTATAATTTGCAAATCACATTATAAAAACAAAGTAACTAAAAATAAATGAGTAAAAACTTGGATAGAGACCAATCTTGCTTGATACCTACACAAAAACGACCTACCTTTCTGATGAAATATCCAGGGTAACTACTGGCAATAGCTGGTCCCAGCCTTTGATTACCCACATTTGAGGAAGGTCTTTCATGTTTTTCAAATGGGAAAATAGTATTTTAAAAGCAAAATTACATTCATTCTATTCAAGCTAAGAAAACGAAAATATTTGTGATTAAGAGAGAATAAGAAAAGAAGAATATTTTATTTTAGAAAACAATGTTAAAGAACGGGCTGAAATTTAAACAGTAGCATTTTATCTCCAACAGAGATGAGAATCTATAGATTTCAAGAATTAGCTTTCTCCAGGATGCTGTATGGGGTTGTTGTTTTCATCATCAGGTAGTGCCTTTCCTCCAGTCATTCAAAGCTAAGCAGTGCAACCCTTTTTTTGTGGAGGGGGGAAAGAAAGAAAGGCAATGTTAATAGATCTCTTTTGTCCCAAGCCAGTGACACCACTCTGAGATCCTAAACCTATGTTCCTGCAGATCTCAGGCCCTAGAAAAGAATAGAGGCTTTATGTTCAGCTAATATACAAAAAAAATGAGCTAACTTCTAAATCCATAGCTACTTAAGGTGTAACATATTGCCCCTCCCTCTTTAGGGAGTCAGTGAAAAAAACAGTTAGTTATAACTTGGTAAAAGAAAAAAAAGAATCATTGCGTCTGAGTAAAAGGAAATAGTGGAGATGTGTGTGAAAGAGAGTGCCTTCATCTTAATTGACTAACTCTTTCTTAGGATCCAATGTAACCTGTCAAGAACAGCTTCAATCAGACTTAAGGGGGTACTTTGGGATCTTCACTGGTTTGGTGGGGTCTAGATAATTCTCCATGACTCCCTTGAATGCTACACTTCTTTCTCTATTAAACAGAGTGACTCACTCTACATAATCATGACAGTCATCTGATGGATGTTGACAAGGGGGAGAGAGGCAAATAATCACACTAAATTATTATCTTGTGATACCAGTCAGAAGAAAAATATAGGGTAGTATATCACGTGACCAATCTGATTGCTCTAGTCAAAAAAAAAGATTAAGAAAGAGGAAATGGTTATGAAAGAAAAGAAATTCATCTTGTTTTACTTTCCTTCATTTTTATATAAACCTTGTTTAGAATGTTTTGTTACCTTCGTAGCTTGTGTGAGATGCCCCTTTCCAAGTCACACTGACATTCAGCCTGACAGCTAAATAGCACTTGGAGAACAGAATTTGCCACCACCAAACACTATGTCTTTTTGGCATAAGGATTATTTTAGGCAGATGATTTACTGCCTAAAAGAATTAAAACAAAGGTCCTAAAGCAGGAATCGAGCTGTTATCAGGGATAACTACAAAGAAAATGGGCTAGGTGTGATGGGCTCAGGGGAGACTGGCAGGGTCTGGAGAACAAAGTTCTCTGTGTCCCCATTGTCTCTGCATGGCATGACAAATGTTCTTCCCCTTGCCCTGGTAAGTGTCTTCCTTCTCTCTGGAGTCCCAGACCACTCTTCTCCTTAGCTCAGGAAGATATATAAGCCTCAATTGCCTGACTGTCTTTGACCCTCTCATGTCTGGGAGGCTCCTGGATGTCCATAATTAATTTTTTCTCCTTTTCTGTCTTATGTTATTTTAATTACTGGACCAGTCAGAGGAACCTATCAGGGTAGAGTAAAGTGCTTTACTCCTCAACACAGCGAGGTAGCCTCAAGAATCTGTGTGTCAGAGGAAACTTTGTCCTTTCAAAGAATCACACCGACAGAAAGAGAAGTTTCTTGGTGGCATTATACAGTTCCTAAATATGACCACAGAATTTAGGAAGGTGTTGTGTCATCACATTCAAAACTGGTAGTCTATGCTGAAGCCTGAGTCTTGCCTCTGAGTTTGGCAGGCTACTCCAAAAGTGACCAAAGTGTTTGTTTGATTTTGTGATATTGCCTGCTGTTCCCATTTTCTTGTGATGATGTCAATGAAGGATATTAGATTACGGAAGGACCTTAATGCTTATGTAGTAGAGTCCTCTCAATTACAGGTTTTAAAATTGCTCCTAAAGAAAGTAGAGCATTTTCTAAACAAAGTCCAATGTTATCTCTTCTGCATAAGGGAAAGGAAGGGACATGATAATACAGTATAAGGGAATGATTCCTTTCTATTGTCACATGAGCGTTTGCATAAAACACGCAGACCTTCCCCTGTCCTGGGTTTGTTGTTGTTGTTATTTTCATCCTGTCTTATAGAAATTCTCTGTGAAGAGATTTATTCATATCATCACAAACTGCTGGGCATGCATCTCCACTACATATGTAAAATCTTACCTCTTTAGTTTAGGGATGAGTTTTTACTCTCCAAGGACTCATTTTCCATAAACACATGGAAGGGACTTACCTATTTATATGGTGTATTTCATATGCAAATCTAACCAGTCAACAGGGACACTGATTACTTACAGGAGATGGTAATCATGAGGACTTTTAAGGTTAGTGAGGTAGACAGCGTCCCTTGTGAGTGTCCTAAGGAGTCCAGAGGGAGAGTCTGCCCCTGTGATCTGACACTATTGATCTAGTGGAATTGTCCATAGTTGCTGAAGTGCTGGAATTCAGTCAGCCTCTGGAGAGGGAACACCACAAGATGGCAACATCGGAGTTTTGGTGTTCTTGGTCCTTGGGAAATTGATGGGGGAAGGTGTGTGTGTGTGACAATTGTGCCTTTTCTCTTTTGCTTTATCTTTCCAGGGCTGGTTTCATCAGCATATTTTTTTAAAGGGCCTTGAATGTAGATGGCTTCTTCCTGCTGAGCTAGTCAAAGTGCTTTACATACATTATCTCTCATTTGTCCTCCTCTAATCGGCACTGTTTGATAAATGTCAAAGGAATCAAAGGAATGTCCTTTTTTCCCCTTTTAATTTGCAGGAGAAACCAGGACGACTGCAAGATAAAAAACACTGAAGAGTGATTTTTCCAAAATGGCATCCAGCTCTGGAATTCCTTTATAATCCAGGAAAAAAGGAAAATACCTTATTTGATTTCCATCTTACTTTCCCCCAGCAGTCCACTCTCCTTTCTCTCCTGAACCTAAAAAAGGCTGCACTTCTCTCTTCTCTCTTCCCCAAGGGGTGAGCTGAGTGGACTGTCTGTTTTATGAAAAGTAAGCCAAAGTGATCTCACTTCCTGGCTGAAATATTCTCCTTGGTTCTCCACTTCCTCTCTTCCCTCTCTGTGAGCACTGTGAGGCAGAGCCGTCCCTGCCCCGAGAGAGCACACTTACACATTCACACACACAGGGTTTCTGTGTAAGAGAGAAGCGTTGAATCGTGGGGACTGGGTGGCTATTTCTCATATCAGTAGAAACTTAGTCTATTTTCACTAATACATCTTATTTGAGTAATACTCAAACACAATGAAGTGGTAACACTCTGCTACTTAAAATTTCTTCAGAATCATAGAGTCCACAACTGGACAAAAAACACTTTCTCAACAGGCAAATAAGCGAATTCCTATAATGTAGATTTCTACAAGTCAATGAAGTTTAGTATATGTTGCTACAAGATATTATTCCTGGCACTTTTCTATATTAAAAATAACAAATTGTACTGATTTTTCTTAATGTAAAAGTAATACATGTAAATTGAAAATAATTATGGAATATAAAAAAGCACAAAGAGAAAAATAAAAATAATGTATTCTCCTGCACCCGGAGATAACCCCTGCTATAATGTGGAAGCATGTAAACTAATTTTTAACAAAATAAACATTGGTGGTGGTTGTTACACCACTTTCTGGTTCCTGTAACAAGAACTACAAAGCTAAAAATGTTTAGCTTTTTAAAAATTTGCACAGCAATTTCAAAGTTCTCAAAACAATAAGAAGTAGCAGAGATGATCCAAGTAAAATGCCAAAATCTCAATTAAGGAAACAATTTATGTAGTTTACAATGAGAACTGTTAAAAGATAAACTGAGGCACATATAAAATGTTAGGAGTTTATTTGAGTAAAAATCAATTTGAATCCAGCAGGACCCCTACTCTTCCTTTCCTAGCTCCCTGCAGCATTCTATCCTCTGGAGGTTGCCATCTGAGGAAGGCAGGCAATCCCTCAAGGTCAGCCCCCTCCCAGGCTCAGTGCACATCCAGTGACTATTCAACTTCAGCATGTTTGCACCTTGAGTCATGTCACCTCTGAAGAACCATCTCAACTCCAGAACTCTCCATGAGGTTGATCAAGAACTCTGTTGAAACTACATCAGAATTTAACTTTTCCTTCAGCCCAGTTCTGCTTCCCTCATTCCCTTAAAGATTTTGTTTCCAAAAATACTACCCAACAGACCTCCTATAAACAATTTCTGAGTCAGAGTCTATTTCCTGGTAACTCTCTGTGACAGACAGCATTGCTTACTTCATCTTCAGTATAGACTGCTGTCACTAATAATATTCAAACTCCAGAATTAGAGTGTAAAATGCCCTCTTTGAGAAAAATACTGTTATAATTTTGGGTGAATTCAATAAAACATACCTTTTATTTCCAAATCTTGTCAAGCTCACACACAACCTCAATTGTGAGTGTGTGGACTATGTTTGAATTTTGTTCTCAATTCCTCATCACAGGATGAACTTATAATGATTAATGAAGACAGAATGACCTATAACCTTCAGATCAAAGACCTTGCCAAATCCTATCAGCATTTTTTTGAGCTGCTCAGCTGTCTTCCAAAATTTTGAAACTAGATTTGGGCATCCCTCTAAGAAGGACGACTAGAGACAATCCAAAATAAGAGAAAGATGATTGATATCACTGAATATCAAACAGTCAATCTGAAATACACAAAATATATGAAGAAGTAGATTCAGCACTAAGGATATGAAGTCACACTGGACATAAAAGATAAAAAGAATAAATGTTATAAGAATGAAGCTTCTTCTCATTAGCGACAGAGCTGTCTCACAGCTAGAAAAATAATATCCTGTGAGTTCCCAAACACCCTGAGTGAAGGAGACCGGAAGCCAGAGATGTGGTGAAAGAGAGACTTCACTGTGCTGAGGTGCAAGTGGCTGACAGTCAAGGACCTGCCCTGTGCTGATTTTGTAACACTGGACTTGGGCACAAAATTATCTCGGTTTGAAGTTCATATCTAAACAAGGTGGTAACAATGTGGTGATATACACAAAAGGAAAACATGTGCACCAAAAGTAGAATTTGTGTTAAATAAGTGAATAGATAAGTCCTTATAGCAGCTTTGGTAGTTGTAGATACAGATACACATTTTCCATCTATGTTGAGACAGCATCATAGCTTTGGTTTACTTTATCTTGTTTAGAGAACTACATTGTATAAATATAGAACAATGCAATTATCATTTTCTTTGTGAAGGGCCAAATATTTTCGATGTTAGTACACACAGTTGCGCTACCATAGATCTTTGTGCAATCCTCAAGCACACACATGTGAGGATTTCTCTAGGATATATAAATAGAAATGGTATGGTTGGGCATCAAGGTGTGAGAATCATCTCTTTTAATAAAAAATGCCAAATTATTTGCCAAAGTGATTGTATCAATTTTCACTCTAACCAGCTGTATGTAAAAATCACTTGCCTCAGTGAGCATCAACGCTTGCCCGACTTCTACTGATTTTCTACCAGTGTGTTGGGCATGGACTATTTTCTCAAAGAGATTTTATGTTTTACTGTGCTGATTATTGACAAATCGAGGGTCTTCTCATATGGATTTGGGATATCTCTCCTTCCTCTTCTGTGGAATGCCAATTGATTACCCACAGTGTACGTGTGTGTGTGCACGTGTTTCGACACCTATTTTCTGACCTCCCCCCCAAATGTGTTCTCATTAATAGGAGTTCTTTATATATTCTATTATAATCTTCATTAGTTATATATGTATGAAATATCTTC
>VMDR010017649.1:5711-19991 GCA_007922815.1 Macrotus californicus
TGTCAAGAAATTGGACAAGCTGGGTCAAATGGACAAGTTTCTAGAAACATACAGTCTTCCAAAACTGAATCATGAAGAAGCAGAAAGCCTTAATAGACTGATAACAGCTAGTGAAATTGAAGAACAAATCAAAAAAATTCCAGCACCAAAAACCCTGGACCAGATGACTTCACAGGTAAATTTTACCAAACATTTAAAGAACTAATTCCTATCCTTCTCAAACTATTCCAAAAAATTCAAGAAAAGGGAAGACTCCTGAATTCTTTTAACTAGGCCAGTATTATCCTAATTCTAAAACCAAGTAAAGGTTCAAGAAAGAAAGAAAACTACAGGCCAATATCTCTGATGAACATAGATGCTAAAATCCTCAACAAAATATTGGCAATCTGGATTCTGCAGTATATTAAAAAGATCATACACCATGATCAAGTGGGATTCATCCCAGGGATGCAAGCATGGTACAATATTCACAAATCAATAAACGTAATACATAACATAAATAAAAAGACAAAAACCACATGATGATATCATTAGATACTGAAAGAGCATTTGATAAAATCCAGTACCCATTTATGATAAAAACACTCAGCAAAGTGGGAGTAGAGTGAGCATACCTCAACATAATAAAGGCCATATACAAGAAACCTACAGCCAACATCATACTCAATGGGCAAAAACTAAAAGCTTTCCCGCTAAGATCAGGAGCAAGACAAGGATGTCTGCTTTCACCACTTTATTAAACATAGTATTGGAAATTCTAGCCACAGCAATCAGATAAGAAAAAGAAATAAAATGCATCCAAATTGGAACGGAGGAAGTAAAACTGTCATTATTTGCAGACAACATGATAATGTACTAATAATGTGCATAGAAAATCCTACAGACTCCACCAAAAACTATTCAACCTATTAAATGAATTTGGGAATATAGCAGGAAAATAAGTCAATAATCAGAAAGCATTAGCATTTTTGTATACCAACAATGAAATATCAGAAACAAAAATTAGGGAAAAGTCCCATTTACTATTGCACAAATCTAGAACGAATATTTCAAAAATGTACATAGAGTAAAAAAAAAAAACCTCAAACAGCATCAGCAATCTTGAGAAAAAATAACAAAGTAGGAGGGATCACAGTACCTGATATCGAACTATACTACAGGTCACTGTAATCAAAATAGTCTAGCACTGTCATAAGGACAGACATATAGATCAATGGAGCAGAACAGAGAGTTCAGAAATAAAGCCATGTCTCAATGGCCAATTAATATTTGACAAAGGGGACATGAGCATACAATAGAGTAAAAATAGTCTCTTCAATAAATGATGTTGGGAGAACTGGACTGGGTGCATACAACAAAACAAAACCAGACCACCAACTTATACCATACACCATAAAAAACTCAAAATGGATAAAAGATTTATATAAATATAAGTCATGACAACATAGAAGTCCTAGAGGAAAACATAAGCAGGAAAATCTCAGAAATCCCATATAGGAATTTTTTGCCAATATATCTTCTAGGGCAAGGGAAATAAAGGAAAAAATAGGCAAATGGGACTACGTCAAATTAAAAAGCTTCTGCACAGCTAAAGAAACCATTAGCAAAATGAAAAGGGAACTTACTATATAGGAGAACATATTTTCCAATGATACATCAGATAGGGGTTTGATCTCCAAAACGTATGAAGAACTCATATGACCCAACACTAAGAACTCAAACAATCCAATTAAAAAGTGGGTGAAGGACCTGAATACACACTTCAACAAAGAAGACATACAGATGACCCATAGACATATGCAAAAATGCTCAATATCACTAGCCATCAGAGAGGTGCAAATTAAAACCACAATGAGATACCACCTCACACCTGTCAGAATGGCCATCATTAACATATCAACAAACAAAAAGTGCTGGCAAGGATGGGAAGAAAAGGAAACCCTAGTGCATTACTGGTAGGAATGCAAACTGCTGCAAACACTGTGGAAAACAGTATGGAAATTCCTCAGAAAACTAAAAATGAAACTGCGTTTTGACCCAGTGATTCTGCTGCTGGGAATATAGCTTAAGAATCTCAAATCACCAATTCAGAAGAACTTATGCACCCCTATGTTCATATCAGCGTTATTTACAATAGCTGAGTGCTGGAAACAGCCTAAGTACCCATCAATAAATGAGTGGATCAAAAAACTGGTACATTTGCACAATGGAATGCTACACCGCAGAAAGAAAGAAGGAACTCCTACCGTTTGCAACAGCATGGATGGAACTGGATAATATTATGCTAAGTGAAATAAGCCAGGCAGTAAAAGACAAATACTACATGATCTCACCTATAGGAGGATTCTAATGAACAAAATAGAACCACAAGCATGGAAACATGGTATAGACTGACAGTGACCAGAAGGGGAAGAAGGATAATGGTGCAAAAAAGGGGAAGGGACTAGTCTAAGAACATATGTGAATGATCCATAGACATGTACAACAGTGTGGGAATTGACTGTGGGAGTGAGATTTGGATGGGTAGAGGAGGGCAAAGGGGGAAAAATTGGGACAACTTTAACAGAATAACAATAAAAAATAATAATGGTTTGTTGGGAAAAGAGTAGATTAAAGTAACTGATTTGACAGTATAAAAAATAAAATTTAATTTAAAAAAAGACATAATAATAATGAATGAAATGTAACACTGCCTGTTACATAGTGAGCCCTTAATAAATGTTAGCCATTATTATTAAAATGATCATACTTATTAATATTTAAAACTCACTACTTTCCCCCTTCCTCTTTTCCTCCTTTTTCCTCCTCTTGGCCATCTTTGAGAATTAAATTTGGAAGCAAAACGATTGCTTCTTCAGCTCTTCATAATATCTCATTTGATGCAGAGAGCAACTCTATTTTTATAACTGATATATCCCTCGTTGCTGTTTATTTGCATAAATTATGCCTTCATTGTATTTAATGTGTTCTTCTTAAAGAAAATCTTAAAAAGAAAGAAATTGACTTTGAGAGAACAACTTGGTCAAAGAAGTGATTTGGAAATTGAGTTAATAATAAGTCATCGTCCAAGTGCGTGGCTAATTTTCACCATTGTTTTGCAAATCTAAGTGGAGGACTCCACACAGTTTTAGTCTGAGGTTTCATCTGGGTTTATATAGTAACTATGATTTTAAAATATTTGTATGACATTCAGTTTTATAAACAGAAATGGATTTCAAATGAGAAGTTATATGTAAAAATCTCATAGAATAGATTGTGTGGGTATATTCCTGGTGTACCTTTGATGATTTAAATCATACATTTTTAGTAAGCTAGAGCACAGCAAGTAGTGAGGTGATGGTGTTAAGTATTCAAATATTAAATATTTTTATTTCATCATGTTTAGTAGTTATTCTTTTACTGTTTATTAATTCGTTGCCAATTTTTAGGTGTCCCATATGTAAGAGGTCTGGGTATACCAAGACCAATAAGGAAAACTCTCTGTTCTCAGGTATTTTATATCTATGAGAGGAACACACACACACAAATTCATTGAAGTGATACAGATGTTATGGTAAAAGAATCTCTTCAGGGAATGGGGACAGTGGAATCCTATACCTAACAAACTTAAAAACAAGTCTCACCTATGATATAATTGGGTGCATTCCCTCTGGCTTAGAGTCTTTCTCTAATTGCTTCTGGCCAAGAAGAGCACTAGCAGCCAGTATCATTATTTTATGATGCTTGTTGACCAAGGAAGAGGGGTGCTTGCCAGTAACTCTGAATGAGGGAAGTACTTGTTTCCTGGCATTGTCTGGAATGGCAACAATGAGAACCTGGAGCACTGTGGGAAGCTTTTAAATATTTAGTCTGTGCCAACCCACAATTGAGGTATTTGTGTATTTAACTTGATAGAGAGATGAATTATATATGGGAGTCTTATCCTATCATTTGCTCTACGTGTGTTGACAAACGTCCTACCATTCTCTAGGAAGCACATGCCAGGGGGATTACTGCAACACTCTGCAGACAATTTATGTCTAGGGTTTTTATCCCATATGCTGCTTTCTCTTTATTGCAGCTGCCTTTTTATTTATTAAAACACAAGCACTGAACAGGGAACTTTTCCAGACTCCCTTTTCTTACAGAGGTATTTTAGAGCTCAGGTCAAATGCACTTCCTAGTGAATGTACAGTTGTTCCCAAGAGTTTGTCTCTTTGAAGTGTAAGGAAGCTCTTGAGGTGCTTAACCCAATAGCCAACAATTCCTATGGAAATTTGATTCCTGTTAAAAGAGGTAATAATAAATATGTTGACTTATTTAAAATTGAAAGCTATAAAGTCCACAATTTTATGTCAGTTTTCAGTGTATTAGGTTAGATCTTATATATTTTTCCATGATTAATGTTGGCCCTATTTACATCTTTTTCCCTTGGCCATCTACTCTGGTACATAGTTTGTTTTAATTTTCAGAATTGCATATCAGAATATCCTCTGCTTTGTTGACTGTAATAATAAAAGATTATGCATTTAATTACCAGAGTGGAATATCTGTATTCCAGGTATTTGACACAAAGTGGAACTTCAAATTCTTTGCTGTCTTACTCTAAATATAAGTCTAGTTGCAAGAAATAACATTAATGGAAACCTGCTCGGTGATACACATTTCATTAGTTTCCCTGTCCTTGGATCATATTAGATAATGTGAGAGTTGCATAACTGGACTCCATTATCTTCAAGCTTCGTAGAGTTGTTTTGGTAGAAATGCCCTTTGGCTTGCTTTGAGGAACTCCATAAAAGTAGTCTTATGAACTTGCATAATGAATTTACTCTAAAGGCAATTAGAAAACACTTATGAAAGCATGATAAATATTTGTCAAGTTTCATGATCAGGAAAAATTGTGTGCAACTGATTTATTTTTGCTCCAACCAATTGTATTATTTTTTTAATTTTATGAACTATTTGAAGTTGTTCCTTTTTTGGTTTGGCTACTAGGAAGCTCAAATTTAAAACCTACTTCTAATGAATGCACAGGCTTTATGGTATGAGTTTGTTTATTCTATCTTACTTCAAACTTTATTTCATTTTCCTGCCTGTGATTTCTTGTCTTAATTTCCTCTTGTTTATTATTTGTATCTATATATATATTTCTATAAGTCACCTCAAATTTATTTTGGATCTAAAACTATAAACACACACACACGCACAAATTGTCATTTTTGGCCATCATGAGATCAAAGGTCCAAGAAATTTACTAGATTGATCTTTTTCTATCCAAATATTTATTTGATCTTAAGCAAATAGATTTTTCCAGTATTTCTATATTTTTAATGTAAAGGTGGATATACTGACCCAGGGTTTTATCCAGGATGAGTGGACATAAAATTTAAGTAAAAGAGAATCTGTGGCTATCAGAGGGCAAGATTTGTGATTTACTATCAGGTTTGCCTTGTCCCCTCAATTTGCCCTGAAAGACATTTCTTCTCTTGTAATGATATACTCATGTATAATCATATATTTACAGCAGATGTCTGAGACGGCAAGGTTCTGAGGAGTCTGGAGGGAAATTGTAGTTTAATCACCCATTTTTATTTAATTGATAAATGTTGATTTTTGGAATCAGACAGAATGGGTTTAAATTCTAATTCTTGTATTCAGGAGTAATATAACGTTGACATATTACTGAACTCTCTATTACCGCAAATACTTTATCTTTAAAGGTTGGCTAATGCTTTTTATATCCCAAGATTACTGTAACATCAAACAAGGTAGTAGGCTTAACATGGGCCCAGCACACAGAAAATGCTTGCTAATTTTTTGACATTACTGTTATAATAACCACTGTTCTTAGTCTTATCTATCTTTATATCTAATACCTGCCTTTATTGGGTGACTGCATACCCAATGCAAGGTTCTTATCACTGTTGAATTCATCTATTCAATTCAATTATTGTGCCAGGAATGTACAGACAATGAAGAGGTAGATATAGACACAGTGTTTACCATCAAGGAGCTTACAGTCTAGTGGAAGGAAACAAAATTTCAGTTGTGGAATGTGCTATGAAGAAAATAAAATAGGGGAATGAAAGAGAGTACCTGCAGTTAGGGATGTAATCTAAATTAAATTGTCCAGAAACACTTCTTGCGGGGGTACCATCTGGAATAAGATCCAAAAGATAAGGAGTTGAGGGATGAGCATTTGAGACAGAGGGAACAGCGAACAAAAAGGCCTCGCGATAGGAACCAACACAGTGCACTTGAAGAGCAGAGAGAAGGCTTGTGGGACCAAAGTGGAGAAGGAAGGAAAGGAAGGAAGCAGGGCCGCACGAGATGAGCTTAACCTTTTGTTATGTGCAGTAGAAGTTTTTAAGCGTGTGTGTAAAGATCTAGTATTAAATACATCAAACTAAAAATCTTTTACATCACAGAGGATACTGTCAACAAAACAGAAAGAAAACCTACTGAATGGAGAAGATGTTTGCAAATTATATATCTAGTAAGGGATTAATATCTACAACATATAAAGAACTCATACAGTTCAACATCAAAATATTTTGATTAGAAAGTGGCAGAGGACATGAATAGACAGTTCTCCAAAGAGGACATACAGATGGCTAACAGACGCATAAAAAGATCCTCAACATTACTAATGATCTGGGAAATGCAAGTCAAAACCAATATCATCTCACACCTATCAGAATAGCTATTATCAATAAATCAACAGATAACAAGTGTTGATGAGGATGTGGAGAAAAGGGAACCCTAGCGCACTGCGGATGGGAATGTAAATTGGTGCAGCCACTGTGGAAAACAGTATGGAGGTTCCTCAAAGAATTAAAAATGCAACTGTCTTATGACCCAGCAATTCTGCTTCTGGGCATTCTCTGAAGAAATCCAAAACACTAATTTGAAAAGATATTTGCACCCCTATGTTTATTTCAACATTATTTACAGTATATAAGATGCAAAAGCAACCTTGATAGAGGATTGCAGAAAAAGTGGTACATATATACAATGGAATATTAGCCATAAAAATGAGTAAAATCTATCCATTTGCAACAACATGGATGGACCTAGAGGATATTATGGTCAGTGAAAGACAGACAAAGACAAATATCATATGATTCCACTTATATGTGGAATCTATATAACAAAATAAACGAACAAGCAAAACAGAAATAAACTCATAGATACAGAGAACAAATTGATGATAGCCAGATGGGAGAGGGGTTGGGGGAGAAGGGGATTCAAAAGTAGAAATTGGCAGTTACAGAAACAGTCACAGGGATGGAAAGTACAGCATAGGAAATATAATCAATAATATTGTAATAACTATGGTGTCAGATGGGTACCAAACTTATTGGGATGATCACTTCATAAGGTATATAAATGTCTACTCACCATGTTGTACACCTGAAACTAATATAATAGTGTATGTCAAGTGTAATTGAAAAATAAATTTAAAATTTATTAAATGGAAAAGAAACAAAAAAGAAACAACAAAAATCTATTCCCTTAAACATTATAAAAAATCCAACTCCATCTTCCTATGCTTTTCTCTGCTGAGAGAGTTTTTCATCATCCCTTCATCCCTTGTTGAGCTCTTAACCATCCATCTACCCAGGCCCAGCTCACATGTGTCTGGATGACCCGCCATGTCATGTCATGCATGATTTCTCTGTGGTCCCATTACATGTACACATACCTCTAAACACAGCACTCAGAACACTTTTTATTGTTGGCAGGATGTCTGTATTTCTTGCAAGACTGAATTCTTTGGTGTAGAAAGACAGTTATATCTTAGTTATCTGTCCATTTCTTATGCTTAGAAAAGTGCTCACACAGAGAAGGTGCTGAGTGTGTGTTTGAGGTTTGCTTTTACTAAGTCTTTTTCTAAGAAAATTGAGAATTAACCAAATTTTGCAGTTGGAAGTAGCCAGATGGGGCATACAGACCTCAGGCAGGGAAGCAGTTCTCCTTTCTGCAGGCTGTGTCTGCGGGCGTTCGGGCACACAGACGCAGCCCGCAGCAGCCTGCAGCTAGGCACACAAAAGCACTTTGATCAGCTGAGATTTTTACTGCTCCCACCAAAATGGACACTGGTACAGCTACATTCTGACTGATTTTCAAGTAATTGGAGATGCAATTTCTGGAAAAAAAAAAACAAAACAACTAAGCCAGGAAAAGCAAAGTTGCCACTCCTATTCTTACTCCCCCAAATACCCATTCACAATGCTGGGAATCCGTCTTTGGTGAGCGAGAAGCCTGGGGGTAGACTGGGACTCATTTTTGAGAAATAACACATTTTATAAGGTCTCAGCCCAAAAGGACAGGAACCATTGCTGAATTTATTTTCCAAGTCATTCCTGCCTCTGGGACTGGTGCAAGCCATGCTCTCTAATAAATCTTCCATTAAGGCCCCTCTCTTTCCTTTTGCCTCTTGATCCCATCACCTCTGTTTTCACCTTAAGGGATTTTTTTTTCACTTCTTTTTTACCTTATTGCAATAACTTGTCAGCTTGCAGAATGCTTTCTCAGTCTTAGGCTTCAAGACAGAAAACCAGCGTAGGAAGAAATGCGTGGCCTCCCTATCCACTCTACCGTCCCAGCCTCCTCCTCTTTTCACAGGACCACTGTGCCACACCCTCCCCCATAGCAGACCTAGCTCAAGATTCCCCCTAGAGCTCTCCCAGAAAGGATTGGTTTGTTGTGAGAGCTTTGGATATGAAGCTGGCCGCTGTTCCATAGCCCTGCCTGGAAAAGAAATGTACCCATTTCTCCCCTTTTAGCTAACACTGCTCTGAAGTCCACCATGTGGCCTCTGATAACACTGCCCGAGTCCTCTCCCTCCCTTGGCACCACGGTAGTCGAGGCAGAGGGTGCAGATGCAATGCAGGAAAAGTTACTTAGAGAAAAGTAGAACAAATGTATGATACATTTGATTGATAATATTCCCTAGTAGCTCACTCACCTTGTTCCCTAAAACTGGGTACCATCTCCTCTTCAGACTCCTCACCATGATTCCCACAGAAAGCCTGTGCTTCAGCTACATGGCCCAGTTACCTCGAATACATCTTGTGTGCCCTCATCTCTAGTCTTTGTCAAATACACTCCGTCTGTCTGAGAAATCTTTCCTCCGAAAAACTGCATTTGAACCTACTGTCAAGATTCAGTCTGGAGCCACCCTCTTTGGGAACCCTCCCCTGATTACTGCACCTGTGTCTCCTGTAACTGTCCACAGGGCTTGGGGAGCCGTGTTCTGTGTTAGTGTTAGCCTCTGGAGTTCAAGCCTGACTAGCTGTGTGGTCTTAAATGGCATCTTTCAGTGAACCCCCTACATCTCCCCTCCCACACTTTTATTTCTTAATCAACCCGAGAAGCAGTTGATGTCTGAGCCACCCCCACACAGAGGTGAAATAGGCAGGTACTTACATAGTAGAATTTGAGGCTATCAAACAATCTGAAAAAGTTTTCTTATTTGGCTTTTGGTTAAAGCTTTAAAGATACCTTATAAAACTGATAACATTATAATGAAATTCTTATAATGAGTCCTAACTTCATAGATTTTGGAATCCTAGAATGTCAGTTTCATAAAGATCCTTTGAGGATAAGCTAGTTTAATATTGTTTTGTTTTTAATTTAATCTTCTTGTTTTTTAGTTGGAGAAGTTGCTTCTCAGTGAGGTAAATGAGTTGGCAAAGACTATATATGTATTTCAAAAGTTTTTTTCTTCTTTTTTGTATTATTTTAAATTTTATTGTATTTTTCCATTATCATTTAGTCCCCTTGTAGAAGGCAAATATAGCCTAGTTTGGTGGTGTTTTCATTGTCTCCAGGCAAATTGATTATGTATAAGTGTACGAGACACAGTTTCTTCAGTTACTAAAAATAGAAATCTATTCTGTTTAACTTGGACAAAAGGAAATGCATTTGAAGGATACTGGGGACTCAGAATGAATGGGAAGTGGAGAGAGACCTGGACTTGAGGGTGAGCAAGAAGTGAAGAGCTTTGGCATCAGTGAGAGGAAGCCACAAAAGTGACCTTTGAGTAGAACAGTCTGGTCAGGACATGTAGCAACACAAAGTCTTTCATTATTTCCTCTTTGTTCAAGCTACAGACTCCACAGAGGTCATATCTGATCAGCCCAGATAGGGCTATGGGCTTTGGCATGGGACAGCAAGGCCTTTCCTTGTGACTCCACGAAACTCTACTCAATGAGTAAAGACTCATTTGAGTATAGAAACTAGTTTGCACTTGGGAAGAAGAAATAGATGCTGAGCAGTCAAAATTAAATAATGCCCACTACAACAAGAATCCTTTATCCAAATAAAATGAAGTAGATAATACTCACATTGGAAAGGACCGGTATAGGCCAGGAACTTTACATTTATTTTCTTGTTAGATTTTTTGAAAAAATCTAAAAGGAAAATAATATCATTCCCATTTTTAAAAAATCAGAAAATTGAAGGTAAAAGAAGATAAGGCAATTGCCCGGCAAAACCAGAATCCCAGGCCAGGTCTGTTTGCCTCTAACATCTGCATTCTCATTACTGCTCCAAGTCTGCATGCACGTAAAGGGACTGGTGCAGTTCCCGGCACCTAGTAGGTGCTCTATCCTGGAGGAGCAGAAGATGCAGGGAAACATTACTAGCACTGCTATTCCCTTTGCCTGCAACACTCTCCCCCCGACCCCTTCACTTTGCTTAGATATTACCTCATCGGAAAGGTCTTCCTTGACAACCTTGTGTAACAAACCTATCAACCCCTCCTTTACTTTCTATTTCCTTAGGCTTTTTTTCTTCATAGCATTCATCACTGCCTGACATATTATATGTATTTGTCTATTTGTTCTCTCCCATAAAAACAGAAACTTTGCTGTTTATACTAATTTATCCTCAGCATCAAGAACCACACTTGATAAATAATTGTTTGATGAATACATACAACAAATATAACGGGAAGAGCAGTTCCCAGCTCTCTCTCTCTCTCTAACCACCAGTGTGGTTTCGGACTGATCATTTCCTTTTCTAGGCTTCATTTGTAAAATGAAAAGGTTGAACCGGATCAAGCCCAACCCTTCTTTACCCTGTTTCTTACCATCTGAATTCTGTTTATTTGTTTGTTTCATTTGTATATATTGTGCTTCTCTGCTTGCTTTCTCCTGAAGAAAGCCCTTTGGAAAAAACTAAAAAGTGAAAGACGCTGGACTAGATGATCCCTGAAGTCCCGTCTCTCTATAAAAGTGTATAGCTGTGTCAGTGTAAAGGGTTTACAGACCTCCCAGGTAGACTGCGAAGAAAATCTCTCAAAGATTTTCTTATTGGAAGAAAATAAGTTTTCAGTCCTCTACTTCTGGTTCCCAAATTTCAGGAAGCTGGTGGATGACTTGCAAAGTTCATTTACTCTTTTCAATGACCAAAAGCTCTTTATTGAGTCCATTTTGTTCTTTTAATTAGCACAATAACCCTGAAAACTGGGCGGCTGTAAAATACGTGAATTCAGAGTTCCTAAGATTAAGAAGTCCACTGAAGTACGAAAGCTCTTTCACGTTACTTTCTAACTGTGATGATCAGTGGTGCAGAAAGGGAGTGATGCCATTCTCAGGCAGATGGCCGGCACTGGGAAACTGACGAGGACACCGTCTTTCCTGTGATGAAGACCAAAATGTCAAGCCGACTCCTGTGAATCAGCATTTTAACTGGTTACTTTGTGAGGGGATAACCTAATGAGCATAGCCAGTGCCCCCTTAGAAGCCAGTGACCTCTGAGTTTAGGGAGACACTTGAGAAAATATTTAAAACCCATTAGTGATTCTTCATTTCTTTTAGAGTCAGTCTTTACAACATGGCTTGTAGGTACTGTATGATCTGGCCTCAATCTCCCTTTTTGACCTCATCTTTTGCTATTCCCTGACTTACTCACTGTCTCCTTTACTCACCTATTCATTCAATGAAAGTTATTTATTTAGTTATGACTGTGTACAGATTTGGGTTAACCACTAGGGTTTTATGATGTTCAAATAGAGACATGGCTTCACTCTAATGGAAAGAGAAAGAGGATATTAACCTACAATAAAGTAGGATGCATGTCAACATAGGGTAGTACGAGGATCACAGAGGGGAGGGAGCGGACCTAAGGAGGGGAGATGGAGAGAGGACTTGCCATAGGAGATGAGACCAAAGGTAAGTAACTCTAGACATAGTAGGCTAGACATAGTAGACACTTGCTAGTAGGCTCCTATGATTTGACAACTCAGCTCACCCATAGACTTAGTCCCAGCCATGGAGCGAGCTCAGTCCTATCCTGCAGATAGTGGGTAAGAGGCGCTAGTAAAAAGATGAAATTTCCTCCAAATCTCGGCATTTGTTCCCAGAATCACATCTAAGTCCTGACCTGACTGGCCTTCTCTCCAGGATGATGGATCTTTGCTTTACCTTTTCCTCTGGCTCCTGTGTCAGTGTCCATCCCCAATCTCCCTCCTGGTCTGACCCTGATAACCTGATGCTGGTTGCCGAACTCCTCATGCTGAGGTTTTACAGCTGCCGCACTACTGCAGTAATTCTTCCGGCGCCAGGAGGGGAGTCTGCCCTTCTCTGTATCTGGCCTTCCCAGGATTGTGCCACATCTCACTCTTTGTTTTTCAGTCCGTGCTTTGCCTTTCCAGCTCAAATCCCACACCTCACAGGTTGCCACTCCTCAGGCATCCACAGGTCATCAAGTCATTCTCACTTTTCATGTGGAGCAATGGCTTGGCCTGGCTTTCTCATCCACTGTCTGGAGACTGATATCGGAGGGAATGTCCCTCAAGATCCCCATTCTACTCCCCATGTATTCATGCCAGTCTTTCATTCCTGGCAAGGTAGATCTTACCTCTGAGTCCCTTTGTAACACTAACTAGTAGGAAAGAATCATTTCCATGAGACCTGGCTTGGAACCTGGTACGTACATCATCTCTGCTAAGGAATCCCACTCTCCTTTTCAGTGATTCTGATCACGTCTTCATCCAGTTGAGACTTTCTGCCCTGGAGAGCTGAAAGTTATTTGCTACCCATGCCCTCCGACCCTCCTTATTTTTCTCCTTGGCAGTCTACTTCCTGAGCTGCTGACACTGTCGTGGCTCCAACATCACTGTCCCTCAGCCCCTATTGTTGAGAGTGGAAACCTAGTGTTTGGACCAGATCATTTTTCACTTTGTTTTTTTAGCTAAGCTCCCTATATCTGGCAACCTGGTATTTAGGCCATTTTCTGACTTCCTTGGACTCTTGGCCACTTAAATCTACTCTCATGATCTATTCCTCAGTCTTTCCCACTGGGGTCTCAGTACTCCCTGTGCTAGGACTTAATGGTGACGGTGAGGGTGGGGAGGCAATGACAAGCCAGACAGTGCTCCAGATGGTCCTGTTTCCCTATATTTTTTTGTCTACTGCTAAGTGCTCCATCTCATCCTGGGTCATGCCTAGCTTGTAGTACTCCACTCAGTGAGTGCAGAGTCTGGAACCACTTTGTCCTGGGATGCCATTATGATGAGAGTCCTCCCGCTTAGTGAAGCAGTCCAAGCTCTACATTTAGTCTGGGAGACCTCACCGTGGCACCTCACATGGTGGGGCTGAGTGTCAGTGGCTCCAGGAACAAACCAGGGTACTACATTATGCGGGAGAAGAGAGAAGATAGAGCCTTTGTCTGGATGATTAGCGTCTTTTTCTTTTCTCTGAAAGAAGCGCTGTGTGAAGCTCCTGCAAAGTCTCATAGGACAGCTTAGAAACTCCCCTATCACAGTACCCTCTCCTACCCCAGCTCTGCTGGGAACCCTCTAGCCAACTGTGGCTTTAGAACTATTTGTCCCAAGCAGACCACTGACAATCAGCCTTCGTCTCTCTCTGTCATTATCCCCTCACCTGTTTATATTCACTCCATCCACATCACAAACATCCATTATGAGTCTACCACGTGTCAGGTACTGTGTCAGATGCTGGGCTATTCATCAGTGAACAAAAAGAAAATATCCCAAGGTATAGTCATTGAATTTCAAAGTTAAATCTTGTATCCAGTTGTGCTTTCATCATTTAATTTGTGCTGTTCCTCCCTTGCTTTTGTAGAGATAAATGCCATGTCTCCTTGCTTGTAAGCTTTGCTTTCAATAATTGCAATGTGATATAAGCTTTAAAAGCTGAAATACTTTGGTGCTTCACTTGTTGAATATTTGATTAAAGATTTCCAATTGATTTTGAAGAAAATACAACCAAAATTTTATTTTTAGAGATCTCATTAACAAAATTTAGGGGTCTCATTAACAACAACAAC
>VMDR010017650.1:0-19888 GCA_007922815.1 Macrotus californicus
ATATTCTTGTTACCAACAGGGGGCAATTAAACAGTCTTAGTAGGACAGACAAAGTCTTTCATTTTCTGATTCCAAATTATTCCATAACCTGAGGTTCTTTATTATATCACTTCCCAGGCATTCTTTTTTATTTTTAGTTTTTTTAAATTTTTATTTTTTAGAGAGAGGAAGTGGGAGGGAGTAGAGAGAGAGAGAGTTGTATTGTTCCACTTATTTATGCATTCATTAATTGATTATTATATGTGCCTTGACCAGGGATTGAACCTGAAACCTTGGTGTATCAGGACAAAGCTCTAACCAACTGAGCTACCCAGCCAGGGCCTTCAGACACTCTTAATGCTGTCACTTCTGCCTGTCAATTCTTTTCTCATCTCTGTCCATCCTCCCAACCCCCCACATATATACCATCATCGTAATATACAGCTTTTTAAAGATTCAGCTCAAATTCGATGTATTCTTTGAAGACTTGCTGCACCCTGCCTTTGACCTCTGAGAAGAGCAGATAGATTACTCTGTATTCCTGTTGCATTTAGAGATAGATAACGGACTCCATACAGTATTCTAGAGGCTCTTTCTCTGTACCCCTTAATTGATGTGTTTTGACATCCCATGTTCAAGTTTAGATTCCTGTAGACCAACCACATAGAAGCCATGGAACTGAGAAATATAAATGCTCTTGAGAACTATAGGTTGAGGAGAACAATATTGGATGAGTTTGTTACAGTTATAAGAAAATGATGCCACAGCCTGATGAATGAAGTCAATGTCCTTGACTGTTATCACATGTTAATATAGTCACAGCAGACATGGTACTATTGGCTGTGATTTGCATTCCTCATTAGACAATTTTCCAGATTTCCTTATTTCACTGTTAAAAAAACTGTAGATCAGTTTGGTTCTGTTGCCAAGAGGCATAGATCATAATAGCTAATTTTTCTCTAGTGCTTTCCATGTGTCAGGTACTCTAGTGAATATTTTGGATGTATTCTCTCATTTAATCTTTGGCATAGGTAATATTATTCCTACTTGCTGTGCAGATGAGGCGCTGAGCCACAAAGTAACCTGTTCAAGGTCACCTCGCTGGTAAATTGCAGAACTTGTTTTCAAACTTAGGTCTTCCTGAATCTCGTTTTTTTTATTCTTTGATATGTTTTCTATATGAGAGGAGAGAATATCTACACTGTATAATTTTCTGATATTCTGTTTTAACAAAAATGCACATAGTCTAGGCCATGTTCTAATCCAGGAGTTGGGAAGTGTTTCCAGATAGGGCTGTATAAGTAAATACCGTAAGTCCTGTGGGCCAAGCAGGCCCTGTTTCAACTATTGAACTCTGCCCCAGGAGAGTGGAAGCCACCACAGACAAATGCCCATGAATGGGGCGGCTATGTTCCAACTCATCTTTATTTACAAAAGCAGCATATGACCATTTTCGACTGGAGTGGTAGATTGTCAATCATGGCTTCAAGGGTTTTATAAATACTGCCATTATTCCTAAAAGTAAATAAATATATAAATAAACAAGCAACCAAGCAAACAATATGAATTAAACTAAGAAGGGATATTACTATTATGATGGTAAAAAATTTAACATATTAGGAAACCGAGGTGAAGAGAGTTAAAGTAACTTGATTGGTATGCTACCTGCAATTTGATGGATCTTTTATCACCTAAAAAAGGAAAAATCAGTGGCTGATGTAGAAAAATCTGGGGGTAGAAAGAAAAACAGAAAAAAATGCCATGTATGTTCCCTGTCTTTTTTATGTTTGTATTGGCACTCAGGTTTTTTTTTTCTTTGTGACTATTCCCATTGATTGACAGAAGCTGATTTGGAAGGTTGTGTTTATAAGGATGCTTAAACTAATCCTGGCCCAGTGGGAACAAGTGTCTTGATCGATTAGTGATGTCTGCCATGTGCGTATGATGGCAGAGGCACCAAGCAAAGTATTTTCTGATCTTTATCTAGAATGGATGCTGCTCTGTAAATAAAGATTTTCATTTTCCTAGTCAGTGGGGAAACCTCTAATTTCATGACAGGCTCTATCTGGAACTGGGCTTCTCTGACATTTCTCACTTTTCACTCTTCACTCTGCTTACATTCCTTTATCCACACAGGGTGAGGGAAGCCTTCTACCCCAATTTTGAAAGTCCCACCTGATATCTCATCTTTGATATCTGAAATGTGTGTTGTCAGAAGCTAAGATTTATGGCATAACCTACCTTACCGAAGGCACTTCTACTTGGGGCCTCTCTTTCCTGGCTGTGGCTCTGGGCTGGGATTCTTTATTTCTTTCCACTTCCTTTTCTTTCAGTCTGAAAGCAAATTGCTTTTCAAAAGTTTGAGGAGAAACTAGAGTAGTGTTGGATGGGTTAGAAATGGGAAAAACGGCTCATTTCATGAATAAATATTTTCCTGTAGCTCTCCACCTCGCGGACTCAAACAGGGATTAAAAGGTAAGAGATTGGCAGGAGGGAGGTGAGGAGGCTTTTAGGCAAAAGAGCAGCATGTGCGTCACAGCCCCACACACAGAGAATGCAATTTCCTCTTTGTTAAAAGTAAAACCAGCTATAGGTAGCCCTTTGTAACTGCCAGCACAGAGGATCAGTGTAGTGGAAAAAGCACAGGCTTTGAGCCCAAAATATCTGAATTGGGTTCAGTTACAAGAAGTGGGAGCTTGTGCAGGTAGCTTAAGGTCTCAGAGGGTCAGTTTCCCCATCTGTGAAATGGGACCAAAGCATGCAAATTCCCCTGCCCAAGCCTACTGTGCAGTCCATAGTCAGCAGTAAGCCCTGGGTCTCTTAATTTTGCCCTGAAGAAAAATTGAAAATTGACAGGATATGACTACGTACAAGCCGATCAGAATTATTCAGTTTCAGAACACTGATTTGAAGCAACATCTTTAAGCATTTTATTTGTCTAATGTGTTTTCCATTTAAAAACATAAGACTATCAGCACAATAGCCATAGCAGCAGCAGCAGCAGCAAAACCATCAAGGGTAACTTCCCTGTGCATGAACAGTCAGGGAGACAGGTCTTAGCTTCTTTGCTAAATGGGTCAAGGAAAGCATGATTTGTGCAGAGAGAAATTCACACACAGGTATAATGAGAACATTGTGTTTCAGAGCCGTAAGGCTGATATGCTCACTAAAACACTGGCCTATCTTTTGAAGTTGTATTCAGATTTTAATAGACAATTGGAAGAAACTGATGGTGTATACAAAGATAGTATAGCTTCCTTGCCAAAAAAGACATTATACATCTATCGACTCTGAACCTCAATGGAGCATGGATATAGGTGGGAAAACCTTTGTGATGTACTGGGCATAGTTGACCAGATTCTGTGCTGGAGTAACAATGTCCCCAACAACAAATATAATATGAAAAATAACCAAGAACCACTGAAGCTAATATGTCCTGAATGCTTACGGGAGCCAGGCATGTGGCAAGCTCTTTCATAAACTGGTTAGAACCTATGTGCTATGATTATGGAGGGAAAGGATCAGTTGGCAAATACAGTCTGTCCATGAATACTCAGATTACTCATGGCAAACCCAGTATCGGAAGCTAAGAGTTCAGATGCCCAATGGCATTTTTATGGACAGGTGTGGTCTTAAAGATTATTCTTGGCTTCCGCATCCTTCACTTACATGTGAGGGAAGTTAACCAGATCCTTCCACTCCATCTCCTAACACTTTCCAATGGGGATTTCTGGGGTATTTTTTCTCCCAAGTTGTATGATTCAGTTTCAGACTTTGAAATATTTCATTATAAGTATTACATTTGAACTGATTGCAATTACCTTTAACCTCACATTTGCCTTTCTCTCAAGTAAGGGGTTCTCATTGACAGTTTATGACACCATGTTTTTTTTAGGACACATTTGAAGGAAGAGGCACTTCTCTTTGAAGTTGTTGGAGGAAGTCATTGAGGTTAATGGTCTTAGAAAAATGTATTTAGAGTAATACCTCCTTATTATGGAATTTCCCACTAATGATTTTCCAGATCTGTCCTCTCCAACTGCCTGCCTCACACTGTCTTTTGTTACTTAGACAGACACCGGTGAGCATTTATTATGCTGTAGACACTGCTCGGGGCTGGAGCATCAAAGACAAATCAAGTGTCTCTCAGCCCTTAAGGGGTTGCCATCCCAGCAGCTCTCAGGAGTTTAACTGCTGCCAGAGCGGGAGGAGAGAGAGGAATCCCTGAAAAGAATTTAAGTGACTTATTGTAAGCCCACAGCTGCGAGAATTCACCTTTTCTTAGACAGATGTCGCCGGCATCACATGGCTGTGTGCTCTTTGCTATGATGCTGACTTCTTACATTATGCAGTTCAAGAACCCGTGGACTGCACGTGCTGTAGGTGTTCAGGAAACTGATATTTGTACTGGATGCCTCCATTCTGGAATGTTTTCTCAAATGGATTCATCTGTATTTTTTAGATGTATGTCAATTGTTTCTTTGTGTGGGCTCCCTAATGATAAGTGCAAGTAACCGAGGATAGCAAGGTATTACGCTTCAGAGCTCTTTAGCTGCTCGTGTTCTGCTAAGTTTGATTTTCAATTAAGGTCTCCGTCAATGTCCACGATGCCATAGATAGATGCTGTTGTGTTCTTGGTGAAGCTATCACCAGAGGATAAGCTCTCGTTCCGAATACTGTTTCTATCCAGGAATTTGTTGGCTTAGCAGAAGTAATGGCAGATGATGAAGAGGTTCACAGAATCAATGAGAAATCCATTTGAATCTTAGATAGCACATTCAGATCCTGAAATAGTGATTGCTTGATAATAGCCCTGCTCCCAAAGCTCAATCCTGAAAGTCTCAAATCTTTCCCCAAGTTCACACATGGTGGTAGAGTTCCAAGATATCAGGAGAAGGTTCAGAAACTGTGTAGCCTGAGAAGAGGGAGGGAGAAAGAGAGAGAGAGAGAGAGAGAGAGAGAGAGAGAGAGAGAGAATGAAGGAAATCTGCTACCTCTCCAAATCAGTCTGGACCATTGAAACAAACTATATATTACTGAAATATAGCTATGAAATCCAGAGAGATTATGACATACATATTGCTACAGAAATATTTGCAGAATGATTTTCATCACTGTTTTGCCAACTAAGAATTGGAATTTAAGCAGCTTCCCCAAGTTGCATAGCTAATAAAAGGCTGAGCTAGGTTTTGAAGGGGAATGTTTCAGTATAACATTCTCTCTGCAGTGCCTTTTTGTGTCTTAAGCAGAGGGTGAGCAATGCAGCCCTAGGAGGCAACTGGGACAAGGGAGTTCTCTCAGGCTCTGGAGTGGGCTGACTCACTTCCGTCAGTGATATTCACACTACTTCTCATCTGTGTTCATTAGAAGAAACTTACAGCTCTTTAAACCCATGTTTCAATTCTCTTTCAGGTCTGTATTGCCCAGATATCTGCTGGAGCCCCTTCATTTTACCGTCATGCACCCAGTGGGGTTGGGTAGACACGTGGACTTGATGGGAGTTAGATGACATTGGCCAGATGTTCTCTTTCTTACACTTACCATCTTTGTGACCGTCAGGAAATCAGTGTTCCAGAGCTATCACTTCCTCTGTATGCACGGATAGTATCCTGAAAAAGAAAGCTTCATAAGTTCAGGGCCAGATCTAATTTTTCTGCCAATTTTGAGCACTGTGTGAATGTATGAGTGAATGAATGAAGGAATTTGTTAATTCAGTCATTGATCATACAGCGCTTTAATGCATTGAAAATGGTTTTTCAGACTTTTGTAATAGGTATTTTTCCATGCTATTGTATTCATGCTATTTGATTATTTTTCTTTAGTATATTCCACCTATTATTTTCACCATTAGTGCTCCTTCACAGTTGCCTGCTACACACCAGTCCCTGTGCTTGGCCTACAGCATACCCTGGAGCTCCTAACAGAGATGGTCATTCCTGTCATTCAATAGGAACACTGAGGGACAGTGAGCACACTTAGCTGGATATCAGGTTGCCCTTGAATTTGAGCCCACTCTCTATGTTCATGGCCACTTTTTTTCTACCCTAGCATTCCCTGTCTTACAATAAACAGCACCCCAGTATGTTTTCTCCTTTGAATTTCCAGGGTCAAATGCTGAGCAGCCTTTTCTTCTTTCCTTTTTTTTTTTTTAAAGAAATACCAGTGACACTTTCTGCCCAACTTCATAGAGTGTCACAGAACCTGGATGATCTTAAGGAAGACCAAAAGATGTATGGCTTCTTGAGATTGTCTCCTGTTTCTCTGAGAATAAGATGAAATTCTTTGTTCCACACTTCAATATACTTGACATCCTTTATTGTTTTCAGGTCATACACATCTTTCTTCTTATAAAGAGTCATCCTACATGCCTTCATTCATTATTCTTTAAGGTCATGCCAGAAAGAATCATAGACTTTTTGTCAACACACTCAGGGTAAAAATACAGAACCTTCCCCCCCCCAAAAAAAACCTTCCATATGTTCTTACCCAGAAATCAATGTGCTCATGGGGCACCGAGGACGGGGAGACTCGGAGAAATTCGGTGCACTTTGCCATCTGCCCGAGCAGATGCAACTGGGATTCAGTGCTCGCACTCCGGTCTCAGATCTACTGGATATTATCACCTTGGATGTCATCAGTGCTAGAGTTATCGCCCATGAAAAAGGTACCATTTAAGGCACTGCAAACATGTGCAGAGAGTACTTTGCTGAGAAATGGTGTCTGTATTTTCTGTACTATTTAATTTATTTTGCACGCCTTGGGAGTTTAAAAAAAAACACACACTGAGACTGTCATACACTTTTCTTTCTTTCAAGTGTGCTTTCAGGCCTCCCGAAAGCTGTGATACCAACAATGGCAGTGCCACATAATGTTCTGAGTGGCTAGAAACTTTCAGAACCGGGTGTCTTGCATTTCAATGTACTTACTGCAACTTTTCCCTCATTACTTCTTCATTTTTGTGGGCCATCTGTACCCTGAGTTACCAGGCTTTCCAGAATGAAGCAGATGGTCTTTTGTACTCAGACCTCTCATCCTTGACACAGGTTGGTACCCATCCTTATTCCCGGGGTAACACCAGCCTGGTTTAGAGAGGGATGTCTGTCTCCACTTAGTAAAATATTTCACTATCCAATGGCTGGCTATTGTAAACACAGTATACACCCTCGTCCTTTCTCACAACTCTCTTTTAAGGAAAACCAAATATACTTTCTCATTTCATGAATGCGTTTCTTCCTATGGCCCTGCTGTTCATAGCCTCTTGAATTATATAGAAGTATCAGCTAGGCACATTATGAGTAGCATCGATCAAGTTATTTACTTTCTCTAAACCTCAGATTCTTTAATCTAAAATGGGACGAATGATACCTAGACCATAAAACACTTGTGATGGCTGGTACTTGCCAGTTGCTTGCTATATTTTTGACACTGGATCAGTGACTCACAAATGATGAGTCTGAGAATTAGGCAAACCTGATGGACAAGACTAAGAGATGAAATGGGAACTAAGGTCCATTTGAAATATTTGAGATGTGGGCATTAGGTTATATGAGGTTCTTTTTTTTTTTAGATTTTATTTATTTATTTTTGGGCAGAAGAAAAGGGAGGGAGGGAGAAAGAGAGGGAGAGAACCATCAATGTGTGGCTGCCTCTTGTGTGCCCCCCACTAGGGACCTGACCCGCAACCCAGGCACATGCCCTGACCGGGAACCGAACCGGCGACCCTTTGGTTTGCAGGCCAGAGCTCAATCCACTGAGCCACTCCAGCCAGGGCTATATGAGGTTCTTAATGTGCCAACAACTTGGAAACGTTAAGTGTAGCATGGTTGGATATCAATTTACAAATTATAAATCAGAGGGCAATTTAGTCTATAACTGAAGACTAAGAAGTTGTGTGTCTTTTCTTCAGATCATCATGCAGGGAATTATGTCTCTGGGTTTATCTAGTTTCATGACCTCATTTCAGTGGACCACGCTCCAGGTTTCTTAGCAACCTGCGGATGATTTGTCCATAGTTCTGTGCATGTGGCTTTACTGGGCCATGAGCTCTGTGATGTGAACGAGAGGTGGGCAGAGCTCTAGGAAATCAAACACATATTATTCAGGATTCTGAATAGACATTTAGTCACCTAGTTGGCTTAACCTAGGGTGAGCATTTCCTAAATCCGGTTCCACCTCTGTGTGCAAAGGCTCATACGACCTTGACAGAGCTCTGTATCTTTCTCCATGTGTCATTTTCACTTTCCTCTCTGAGTGGAAGTCATTAGGTAGATTGCTTTTGCTAAGCACCCTGGTAAGGTGGTTGCTGACATCTACAGGTAAACTTTTTCTTCAACCTCAAAAGACAAGAAGAAAAGTGATGTCCATTATTACTTAGCATTCTGTGTCATCCCTGGAAAGATTCTAATTAGTCTTGATGGGATAATATGTTTGCTCACAGTTCAGTTATATTATTATGGAGAGTGATATTTGGATCATTTTAAGAACCAGATCCAATTTTAGAAAATGAGTGAAACATCTACACACACATGCACACAATGTGTTCTTAGGAGAGAACATGTGTCTTGCTAATAGAGTGGAAGAAACACATATACTCTAGCTACATGGTTGACCTTGGCATCCCTCTCTTCTCAGCAGCTCCCCCACTCTCTTCAGGAATAACACATGATGCCATGCTGATACTACCCCTCCCCAAACCAAACCTGCTGCAAAAACAAAATCCCCTTGTATGATGCTCTCCAGGGAGGGGACACATTTTTTTTTTCCCTCTTCCTTTGAAACACTTCATTCTTGTTCCTTTCTTGGTTTTGGAGATTCTGTGTTTGTTTGTTTGTTTGTTTGGTTGGTTTTGGTTTTTTTTTGGTTGTCTCTGCTTTCTTGCTCATATCCCTATGCCTTTGAAAACCTGTCTTCAATATTCACTCATAAAAAGAATCATTCTCCAACATCAGCAGTGTCCAAACTTTTGGTGTCCCTGGGCCACACTAGAAAAAGGACAGTTATCTTGGGCCGCACATTAAATACGCAAACACTAGAGAAAACAATATAATCTCATGATGGTTTACGTAAATTTGTGGTTTTGTGTTGGGCCACATTTGTAGCCATCCTAGGCTGCATGGGACACAGGTTGGACACCCCCATGGAATATCTGTTTTCGTCCTTCCCTTGAGCTTAGATTCTGCTTAGATCATGATAAGCATGTATGCATCTCTAAACCAGGGCTCCCTTTTCAAATTTTCTAAACCACATGGCTAATGATGGCTCTTCCTAGACATATCTTAGTGCAATTAAAGTACATGGATTATGGCCCTTTATGGATCTGGGTAAAATGTGCAGTATCCTAAATTTAGTCATGAGGGGATTTTGTAGGAAACAGTGTATATTATGCAGCATGTTTAACATGGAGATAATAATACATGCCTTTGAGAAATGGTTGGAAGCTCAGAGGAACTATGTTGAAATCCTTAGCACATGGCATTGAAGAAAGTTATCATTATTATGAGGACCACAAATTAAGAGAACGGTTTTCTTGCTCTTATAGCATTGATGTATCAATCCTAGGGAAGCCCCTTAATTGGACGCCTTGACTCCCATAACTATGTCGGGGCCAAAAAGTTATCCAGAAGGTAAGACCATGCTTGACTCATATTATTATATCAGAAACTAGGACCAAACTTCCATGTACTTACTGTATTTATGTCCATGCCATTGCACTTAGAGGGTACAACATATGGTAATGGGAACAGGAATGGTATTATATACAATTTAGCCCTCCAGTGGTCCAGTACAGAATGGACCTGTTAGCTGCTCAGTAAGTTTTTACTAATGAATGAATGTATCACAAACAATAATAAATATGAAAATCAAAATTGGATTATTGTATGACACTCCCAAAATTATAGTCTATTAAGAGCTGGGAGAGATTTCAGAGGCTATTTAGTACGTTCTACAGACACCCATGTAGGACCTCTCAGCATGCTGGTACTCTTCGATGGATTTCAAAACAAAATTTAGACAATATCTATTCTCCTGATTCACAATTTTATATTTTATCCTACCACATCACACAGATGGAAATCCATTTTAACATCCCAAGGCCTCGAGGAAAAATCCATCTACCCCAAAACCCATTCAACGCTGGATCTGCCCCTGGAGTTCTCATTTCCTAGTGATTTCCCATGTGTGTGTGTCTGGTTACGTTCCTAAGTTCTGAGGACTCTCATGCCAGATGTCCATCTTCATGCCCTACCATCCACTCTGCCAATAGGAAGTCTTTATTTTGAGTCGTTTGTATCATTATCACACATTTCAGCACAAGGACGTATATCTCAACACATGGCAATGCTACCGCATTCATTTTTCTTTCTCCTGAAATCTGTAACTCTGCTTGGCAAGGTCAGTGCTGCTTTGTGCGTGTGTAAACGCAAACCCTAGATCAGTGGTTCTCAAGAATCATGGGCTCCGAACATTCTCCAGTGATCTTACGCCAAGGAAAACAGTCCGTTTGTGGTACAGGGGTATGGGGAGATGCCCCATCCTTTCGTGGAGTAGAGGACTAGTTCTAGATGAGCAGGCAGCACCCAGGCAGGCTTCATGCTGTCTTCTCAAGCAGCACTAAAGAAAATGAACTAATGATGGCTGATGCTTGTGAGAGGCAAGCTCCCTCCCGCCGTGCTGAGTTGGAATGTGAGCGAGAGCTGTGGGGGCCCGGGCCGAGCCTGACAGAAACAGGTTTTTAACAGCGTGAATTTATGAATCCAGTCAATGCAAATGAGAGTTTATTATGCTTGAAGTCAAAAAACGATGCCTCATTTATTGAATTAAGCTGCAGAAATTCTATTCAGATAATGTTAAATGATAGTTTTTGCTCTAAAAGCTAGACTTTTCTGTCGGTGTGTCTGCTTACTGGATGGTGTTATTTTATTTTATTTTATTATTTTACATTCTGCTTAAAAATAAGAAGAGTAAAGGTTTGGGGATGGAGTGTGCTGTGACTACAGCCTAGTAAAACTGGACTTGAAATGCAGTTATGACCTTTACCTGCCCCCGGTCTCTCAGCTTTTGACATAGCCTGGGTCATCTTTAAAACGGGCATGATGACATAAACTGAGACTGTGGTGAATAAGAGTAGGAAGAGAGAACTTGACCAATAGCACAATAGGCCCAGAGTAAATAAAAGCAGAAGAGAAAACCTTCAGAGACTTACATAATTTAGGTAAGTGTTCCTCACAAAGCAATTTCTGGGCCAGGTGCTGTAATTCCTAGAACTGATCACAGGAATCTGCATAAACTATCCTCAAAAGAACCCTTCATCTAAAGAACCACTGCTTTTAAAGTTGTGCTTTCTGTTTCAATCTGGCTATGATATGAGCAATATAAATGTTTTAACCTTAGCATGAGGTTTCTTACTAGGCTACTAATGATCAGTACTCACATGTTGGGAGGCAATGTGGTAGGAAGACAAAAATAAAACCCACACACTGAAGTCAACCGCACGTGAGGTCTTTCAGCGTGACTGTCTCTCGCTGACTATTTGGTTTGGGTTAGTATTTGACCCTAAGACTCAGTTTTCTCCTCGCTAAAGCAAAAATGTCCTCATGTGTTTGCCTGATTGCTTTTATTAACAGATGAGATAATGGCGGTAAAGAGTCTAGCTTTTCACAGGTGGTGGTTTTTAGAATGCCAGCCTTCTCTCTACCTGTATCCTAAACATTAATAATTGCTCATTATTTGTATCTATACTTGGGAACATAATCAATTTGATTAATTTAATGTTATGGTTCGACTCAATGTGATTCTTCGTATTCTTACTTGGATACCAATTTGATGATGATAAGTTAATTATATAGTTGAATATTTAGGTGTGTGTATGTGTATGTGTGTCCCCAAACAACCACAGTTTTTTTTTTATTGCCATATTGTATCAGTATATGAGTTGGTTTGGTCTCTAATTGCTACCAACCCATGTCTGTATGTAAGAAGCTTAAGAAATATGTCAACTAGAGCACTGTTTTATATTCTTTTAAAAGCAACATTTTTAATAAAGCGGTTCAGCCTAACAAGGCCCTGTGCAATAAAACCAGTGAACATGAGTTTTAATTGATCATTTTTCTTGAATCTTGAAAACATGGCTTTTCATCCCAAGAAGCCAATTTTGCTAACCCTTTAATAGTGTCATATTTGCGATCAAGGCACGAGGTGTTCCCAGAACAATTAGCTGTTAGGGTTCAGGTGTAAACAGAAGGATCATTCTCAACCGTGCCTCCCCCATACATGTTGTGCTAAAGCACCGCTGCAGATGAGGAGGATTAACCTGCCTCATGGCCCATTTTCATGAAAGTGCCCGCTTGCAAATGAGCGTGCTAGTTGGCAATGTGCAGGCGCAGTGCTCCCCAAAGGGCAGTAACCTCCCCCGTCCTTGTCAGCGCGCTCTGCCAGCAAGGCCAGCAGCTGTAAGGCGATTTCGTGCATGTGTTTGTTGTAGATCTTACTTTTGTCCTTTTGCTTTTCTTTTGCCATGTTTTGCCGTGCATAATGCGCAGTTTTGGGCCAAATTTTTGAGGGAAAATTAAGGATGCGCATTATACATGGGCAGTGCCTGAAATACCCAGTATCCATTCTTGTGTTTTGTAATTATTTGTTATATAAAATTTCTTGTGCCATGATACATTCAAAAATAAATGCTAAAATTCCTTTATAATACAAAAAAAAGACAAGGAGCTAAATATAAATAAGTAAATAAGTAAATAAATAATCAAATAATTGAATTAAAAAATTAAAATGGAAGATTTTTATTTTCCCCTAAGAGTTTGGGCCCGAAACATGGGTGTGCGTTATACACGGGAAAGTATGGTACTTGGAATTGAATTCGTTTGGCAACAGGAGACAGGAGTTCCTTTATGAGGTATCCACATCGTGTGAGCTCACCTGAGAGTTTTTTGTTGAAGGTTTTAGAGCCACTGTGGCTTACTTATCCAAAATTGGGTAGCAGACACTGAACTTAGGATGCCTTGCTGTGACGGACTCTGGGAGTCATCACCGTGTCTTTTGTTGGAGACATTCAGTAAGCCTGTGCGACCTAGGCTGTGCCAGGCCTTGGGCTGGCCCTGGGGTTCCCATACCCCCCTACTGAAGTGATTCCAGCCTGCAGGGAAAGATGCCTTGCTTTAGATCCTGCCTTTCTGAGCAGAACGTAAGCACATTCATACATTAAGCATCAGGATGGGAATTTGAGGTTGAAACAGGGCACTGATAGAAAATGGCAAAAGGGTGGGAATGGTTAGGGAGAGAGAGTTTCCTGCAGATGATGCAGCCATCCATGGACCATTTTAGACATTTGATTAGACTGCGTTGTTGCCCATGTGAGGGAATTGGACCATGCTGCTTCTTTTTTACATGTTTTAAACACTCTTGCCCTCAACCTCCACCCCAAAAGTCATAGAAAGAGCAGCAGATGTGGGGCTTGGCAGCAGCGGGCCAGGGGGCAGGCGCTGCTTCATCCATGAAGAACAACATGCAGCAAAGGCTTTGAGGAAGACAGAGGTGGGAAGGCAGGAGACATGTACGAGGAACTGAAAGACTCCTATGGCAGACGCCAGACTATGCCGGCCAGGTAGACCACTGTAAGGAATTTGGATTTTATTGTTTGTGCACAGGAAAGCCATTGGAGAATTTTAAGTGACAAGGGATATTAAGTAATTAAGTAATTGACATGAAAAAAATCAATCTGTCTTCTACAGAGCAGTGAGGTAGCATGGGAAGAGAAAGCTGGCCAGTGAACCATCTGGAAGGATAAGACTTACCCCAGGAGAGGGCACGGATGAGAGTTCATGGAGGGGAGAGGGGAGATGATGGGTTCATTGTATATCTGGGAGTAGAATGAGCCCCAAAGAGGGCAGTGATTTGCCGAAGGCCACTGTCGAGACTGGAGGTAGGACTACAGCCAACCATCCTGTTCCCTTAAGCCCGTGCTCACCGTAGATAGGTGAGGTTTGAAAGACTTTCCAGAGAGAAAGGTCCCAGGGTTTAATTGTGCCGACATTGGCTGCTTCTTGTTTGGTCCAGATAAGCCAGGCAAAGATTTTAAGCAACCTTGAAAGTGGGTTTCTAAGTGTTCATTTACATCTGATTTGTTAGAAGAGTCTTAGAGAAACAACAACAACAAAAAAAATCAATTAACATTACTGGAATATTTGGTCCATTGAATTTCAGAAACTGTGGGAGCTTGGGGAAAGTGTTAGAAATTGGGTAGTTTGTTATTTCCCAAGTCATTCCCCCTTCCTTTGTCTTTCAACCCTTATCACAATGGAGAAGAAAGTCTCAGTTTATTGATAGTCTTTAGTGAGTGTTAGAAACAGAGATTAACGCCTCCCTGGGCTTGAGACCCACCTTTGGCAGGCAACAGCATCTAGATGGAATTTAATACCACTGCTTTGTTTTCATTGAATTTATTTTTGTGATTACATTTATTTATGGCATATGATATAGGTTTTCCATCATAGGAGTGATATAAAATTTTCCTTTGAAATAAATTTAAGGGAAAGTCAATTTAAAGACAAAAGTGAAAAATGTATTATAGATGGTATGGGCATGTAACCAACATAATGCAGCATTTTAAATCCTTGTGCCAATCCACTCACTCAGGGAGGGTCACAAGGGCTTAGCAGTGACATCAGGGGAGGTGTGTGCCAGGGCCCAGCAGCCTGTGGCTGCAGCCCCCACCCCCTGTTCCCTGCCCTCTGTCTACTTTGCTTGTTACTCTGGGGGAGGAATTGTTTCCCATGTAGCGAGATACTGCATAACTGGGCTTTATTTCTCCCATGTGTATAGAGAGAAGAAATGGCATATTCACGCTAACATAGATGTATATAGAAAATGGCTAGGAAAATGCACATGGGAAAGTTATCAATTATCGCCTCAGGCAGGGTTGGGAGGTGGATGTTCAGAAAAGCTTACTTTTATTTTACACAATTTTATACCAGTGTTTCATTTTGCTCTCTTATGGTGTACTTTTCTCACACACACACACACAAAAAAAACCAGGAGAAACAGCACATGTTCAATTTTAGAAGGAAAGCAGTGAAGTACCAATTTTAAGTCCAAGTCCACAAAGCCCAGCAGGATCAGAAACAACGAGGTAGGCCACAGCCCAAGACTGAGCGGGCTGGTAGCACACGTGCTCAGCGCTCTTCAGACAGCAGCTCCGTGGGGATCGTGTGGAGGGAACAGGGAATGCCTCCTGTGGCAAGGTCATGGTCATGGCCATGGTCATGGTCATGGTTATATCCCAGAGAAAACACAAGGCCATGCTCACTCACATGGAGACATGTCCCTTTCGTATTTGCATTTTCCCCACTTTTAACAACTTGAACACATGTTGAATGAGTTTCTGCCCTTTACGAGGTGCCGTTCTAGGGAGAGGGATTCAAAAGGGCACCAGAGAGTCTTGTCTAACATTAAGTGTGAAGCAGACGATTACATGGGAAGAAGACTGTACTTGCATAGGTAAGTGCTACGCATATGGCAGGGCAAGGAGACGAAAGTAATACAATTAGAGGTTTCTCCTGTGAAGAGGTAACATCAGCACAGTGAAAAGTCTTCCCCCGAGATGGGGCACAGTTGGGCATGTCTAAGGAACAGGAAGAGACAATGGCAGCAGACGATGGTGAGAGAGGAGAGAGAAGGGGAGCCGCAGGGCTGGAGCCTCAGAATCCAGGAAGGGCTTTGACTGGGAGATGTGGGCTGGCCATTTGCCGCCCTTGGAGATTGGGGCTGTGAAGGAGTCACGTGATCCAATGCATGTTTTTCTAAGAGAACATTCTGTCTTCTTTTAGGGGAATGAACTGCAGTGAAGCAGGACCCCGTTTGGGATGGTGCTCTGATTTCCTTAGAACTTTTTCATCTTAGGAATTTAAGGAAAGCAGACCCTCAGGGAACATGGTCAAGGGGAAGAGAGGAAAGTGAGGCAGTGGCGTTAAAGCTAGCAGAGAGAGCTGTGACAAAATACACATTTTTTTCAAGTATGAAGTACACTACTCAGCTTGACCACAGGGATCCAGCCAGCCAAGGTTGTGATTGGTGATGGATGATAGAGGAAAAAGGGAACGAAGGAAGGGGGGGACGGAGGGAGGAAGGAAGGAGGGAGGGAGGGAAACAGGCAAGGTTGAATAAAAAAATGGGCAACAGCTCTGACTTGGAGCAACTCACCCATTCTCTCCGTTATTTACGCTGCCTTTCTTCTTCTACTCTTTTTGAGCACTAGGCTATGGGTTCGACATGCCGTGACGCACTCTTCAGAAAGATCCTCAGTGAACCTTTGTTGAGTGTTACAGTGCGATAGGCCCTGTGCTGATGACAGAAAACCGGAATAGGTGAGGAGGACTCAGGTCCTGGGGAGTCTGGGCTGGCTTCTTGCACGTGCAGCCTGCGGAGCCACATAGGTCTCGGCTGCTCAGGAGGACCCCATGCCTGGACTACTGCTCTGCTGCCACTGCCTTGAAACTGTGAATTTTTGTAATTGAGGCCTGATGAAACACAGGAACATGCACATAAGCGGAAGAGCTACATGGAAGACAGGAAATAATTTATATTTAATACCTAAATACCACAATTCCCCTCTACCTTTTTTTCCCTACGTTTTCTTTTTTTTCAAAATGACTTACATTTTATATTATTTATTTATTTTTCTAAATTACTTTATTGTTGTTCAATTACAGTTTGCATTCTCCCCCCAATCCCTCCCACCCCCGCCAATCCCACCCCCCTCCCCCACTCTCCCCCTCCCCCTTGGTTATGTCCATGTGTCCTTTATAGTGTTTCCTGGAAACCCTTCCCCGCACTGTTCCCTCCCCCTCTGGCCATTGTTAGATTGTTCTTAATATCAATGTCTCTGGTTGTATTTTGTTTGCTGTTTTCATTGTGAACTGAGCATCCCCAATTCTGTAGCCGACCTGGCAGCCAGGCGTGCGGAAATAAGAACCAGTTGTTACAGTAGACCCTGGCATTTCCCACGTGGGAGGTGCTGATGGACAGGCACAGAGCAGAGGCACTTAAGTCAGACAGAAGGGGGAGGTGCAGGAGCTCAAGGAAGGATTTCGGGAGCAAGTGAGAACCAAGTTGATTTTTGAAGGAAAGTCGAGCGTGGGCCAAATGCGAGAGAGGACTTCAGACAGAAAGAGCAACCTCGTGACGTGTGAATGTGGAAAGTTGTGAGGACCCTGCGCCTGGGGACAGAAAGTTGTCATTAAGGCTGTAGTCCAGGGAATGGCCTGGGAGGTTCTGGTAACTGGAGATGGAGAGAAATGGTCAGACTAGGATCAGAGAGGGCCTTCAGTGTCGCACTACTAAATAGGGAAGCAAATTGTCCGTGAAATACCGCTCTTGGGAGATAACCTCCTGCTGCCCAGGCAGTAACTGAAGGTTTTCAGAAGAGCAGAAATTACTGTTGAGTATTACATAACACTTTTTTGTACACATCTTCTCATTGCATTGCTTTACTTCTTAAGGTTGTTTTGAAGATTTCTAATGCTCTGTATCGTGATGAAGGAACTGAAGTTGACTCTGTTACTCCCCAGAGAGTTGACCTTGGAGAGATTATGTGGGAGACTGAGATTTCACGTCAAGTACTTTGAGCCCAGGGCCCATGCTCTTAACCTCCCTATGTTTTTTGTTTGTTTATTTTTGTCTTCTGTTTTTTTGGTTTGCATCTCTAAGGAAGGGTCAGTAAATAGCAATTAGTCTTTGACAAACGAACAAAGTTCGACCTAACTTAGAAAGATGCAGAGTCTCATAGTGTTGCTCTCATGGAGGAATATGACAGTGCTACTTGCTTGTACTGCTGTAGCTCTGCTTTCTTTAGCTGCTGTCCCACCCACCGCCACACTCATACAGACAATCCAGCTTTCACCGAGATCAGAGAACTCTCATTGCTTCAGGCCTGTGCAGGTGCTTCTCTTCGGATGGCTGAGACTTCCAAGCACGCTTCCATTTGGCTCAATCTCCGAGGGCCCGCAGGAGCTATCGCCAGCGTCCAGAACTCCCCCTGCCTCGTGGACACCGGCTTGGCTTCTCTTTCCCAAGTTTCCTTAATCCTCTGTGCATTTCTATCTATAACCACAGAGTTTTCTCAGTTTACTTATCTCCCTTTCCCACTAGACATGAGGTTTGGAAGGACAGAAACTGTTGGATTCCTGCGTACCATACTCAGTCCCTGGAACAACCTGTGATATAGTTGATGCACAATTATATTTTAGCACGTGTTACCATCAGTTACCCAAGTGGAATTCCCCGTCGAGTGGAGCACCTGGTATTAACAGACACATGTATTGAGTGCCTGCTATACGGCAGACGCTGGGCTAAGTTTTGGGATTATAAAGATAGAGGAAGAGGTAGGATAAGGATGGATGGGAGGTGGGAGAGGACATGACTTTCCATATAGTGGTCAGCAGAGGGGGGGTGACATAGCATCTGTAACCTGAAAGGGGAGAAACCAGCCACCTGAAGTGCGTGGCAGAGTGTTGCATGTATTGAGAAAATGCCAGTTGCAAAGGATCTGAGTCACAAGAAGAGTTGTCATGTTCAGAAAGTCTGTGTGTCTGGAACAGAGCAAAGAAACGTTTGGGTGTGTGCACACATGTGTGTATGCGTTTGTATTCGTATACCTAAAGTCCTTCACGCATGTTTGTCCATGGCATCATTTCCATGTGTAAATGCACTCCCGTCTTTTGTGCCTGAGCTGGATGGCTACTTAAATAGTTTGGAGTCTCTTGCAGTCACATTCACTGGTGTTCTTTTTCACAGAAATGGTGAACCTGACAGATAGGGAAGGTGTTTGATGTGTTCCTTTTAAGCTATACTTTGCTGCTGCTTCTGGCTCTTAAATCGACATTCTTTCTGGCTTCCTTGAAGGGAACAATCAGATAGACTGTAGGTGGTCTTGCTTAGACATTTGAAGCTTTATTCTTAGACAAATACTGCTGGGACATGCTTTGATTCTGGAGAGCAGCTAGAATGGTTCAAGGGGTGTGTGAGTGTGTGTGCTCATGTGTCGAAGGGGAGGAGAAAAGACTATTAACTTTGATCTCTTGAGTCTCTGATTGTGTAATTAAGAATCAATTGACCAATACCTAATTGTGAATACTAACTTGCTTCTGCTGAAATGATTTGCCAAGTGATATTACATTAACATCTAATCTGCTCTGCAAATCAGTTAGAAATACTGAGTTACCCAGGTGCACCTGATGTTTTCAATGGAGCGTCCACATTGTATTAAACACATGCACTGCCTGCTTCACTCCTATTAGCATGAGGAATGACCTAGGAACAGGGATTATTTTGACCACAAAGAGGATGAAAGAGGATTAGAGAGACAATGTGGCTAATCATGCAATGATGAGCTTTCAGGACCCTCCAAACGCCTGGCAGTCCGGACCTCCTGCCTCAGTACTTAATGGCTCCTCTCTGTGGGTACAGGGTAAAGAAAATCAGCACCGATGAAAGCAGTATCAAAACTGAAATGAGTTGCATAGAATTGAGCATTTCACTTATCTTTTTATTCTCTTTCCTTCTGTTTTATCCTAAAGAAGTAAAATAACTTTGTCTTGCCAAGCAAGTACAAACTTGTTAAGAAGCACCATAAAGATACTGTTCAGGGAGTTGGTATTTTTACTGTAAAAATAGATACTGCTTTGTGCTTATGCAAACTAGGCTTAATTTGCCCTTATAATGTAGAATTTGTATTACCTTGGGTCTGATGTTTGGAAATTAGGTAGCATTAAAGGCCATAAGAAAACACAGTGTAAATTTATTTCTCTTTTCTTTTTCCAAGATGGATTTTATTAGAGTCTAGTGATTATGTGACTCAATTCCAGACATTGTTTTCTAGTTTACCTTAGGATTTTGCTGGACAGTTTCT
>VMDR010017651.1:0-19887 GCA_007922815.1 Macrotus californicus
TCCTATCCCCCCTACTCCTCGTCCCTGTCTACCACTAATCTGCTTTTCATCTCCATGGGCTTTATTCCAGCTATTTCTTATAAATAGAATAATACAGTTCAAGAGGAGACCCCCCAAAACCAGAATTATCTTGTGGAGGGCAGATCCCTTGTACTAGAGGCTTCCCCCAGTAGGTGAGTCTTCTAGGAACCCATCTCTATCAGTGTACCAGTTGGCATTGTTGTGAGAGGCTGTGTTTGGCCCCAGTGAATTTTTTTTGAAGACTCTTTCAACGTGTTTGCCCATTTCATAATGGGTGATTTACGAGTTCACCTGCCCACACCGTGCTAGTGTTTAGCTGTTTTTGACCAAAAACAGTATGGCTCCCATGCCCCACCCTCCCTATTCACCCAGTCTCACCTTGAGCAATTTATTTTGTGTTTCCCTGGATGAAAAAGTCCTCAAAGTGAAACTTTTACCAATGTGGAAAATGTGAAATAAAAAAGGGCAGAAGCAATAAAAGGCACCAAAACTGTTTTGAGCAGAGGAAAAGACTCTCAATAGATGTAGTGCATCAAATGGAGAGTACTTTGAAAGTGACTGACATTTAAACATGTAAGAATAAATACACAATTTTTTATAAATAAATTCCAAGTTTTTTGCACCACACCCCTGTATGTGGCCTTTTGTGTCTAGCTCCTTCACTTAGCATAATGTCTTTAAGATTCATCTATAGGGTAGCATGTGAGTATTCATTCATTTTTAAGGCTTAATAATACTCTAATGCAGGGATATATTGCATTCGGTTTACCCATTCATCCATTGATAGATATTTTGGTTGTTTCTGCCTTTTGGCTATTGTGAACAGTGCTGCTACGAATATTTATGTACAAATATTTGTTTCAACACCCACTTATAATTTTATTGAGTATATGCCTAGGAGTAGAATTGCTGGATCATTTGATATTTCTATTTATAACTTTTTGAGGAACAACCAAACTGCTTTCTACTGTGGCTGTACTATGTTACATTCCACCAGCAACGTAGAAGGGTTCCAATTCCTCTATATCCTCCCAAACACTTTTCATCTCCTGTTTGTTTTTAAAATAGTCATCCTGGTAGGTGTGAAGTGATGTCTTATTGTGGTTTTGATTTGCATTTCCCTGATGATTGATGGTGATGAGAATCTTTTCATGAGCTTATTGGCCATGTTTCTATCTACTTTAGAGTAGTGTCTTTTCAAATCTTTTGCCTGTTTTTAAATAGGTTTTTGTCTTTTTGTTGTTAAGTTATGAGTTCTTAGATGTATTATGGATACCAAACTAAAAAATCTAAAATAAAATCTGTCTTGAATGACCTTAAAACGAGGTTTCTGTTAACTCTTCCACCGTCAAGGTCCTTCTGATTTTCCACATCGACATCTCAATGGTAGAGATCTTGAATTCAGGGGCTTTCCTAACTGTTAGCACTACTCTGTTCTGAACTCGAATCTTGCCCTCTTTAAATTATTCTCTTATCAGTGTTCATTGGGTGAAATTCAGCCTCGGTGTACATTAACTCTCCCACAATCATTGACCCTGTGGTCTTTTTTTAATTCTCCACTTTCTCCCTAGCAATCACCATACTATTGTTTGTGTCTCTTTTTTTTTTCTTAATCCATTCACTTAAAGGAATGCTTTAAATACTTTATGGATTCAATTGCAAATTTAAGCTGTAGAGTTTCTGAGACAAATTCAAACCAGTGAAGGAGGGCAATTCCTAAACTGTTTGCATATTGTTTATTTAATTTATGCAGGTAAGGCTGGAAGATCTCTGGGAGAGTGGCTGGCTTTAACCTACAAACCATGGGAAACCCTGGGGCAAGGTCAAGAAATGAGTGGTATGGCCACCGACAAGAGTAGCAAGGTGTCTTGATCCTTGGGATGCTCAATAATGGGCAGAGTGAAGAAATGAATTATTGGAAGGTCCAGGGAGGCTGATACTGGTTTAATAAGGAGCACCCAGAGAGAGTGCACCTTAGATATGAAGGCCAACAGGGCAGGGAGTCACCTCTCTCAGGGCTTGAGAATCCTCTCAAAAACTCTGGACTGGGACAATGAGAAGGAGAAGAAAGTGTCCTGCAAACACACCAAACAATGATCATGCTGACTATCAGTGCTAGGTGCACTCCCACCTCAGGTTAAAGAAGATGTAGCTCCTCTCCTGGACTTTCAGGTCAGTGTACACAGCTCAGTCCAGCCCACAGTGTGCACCTTGAGCTAACCACTTCCTTTCGGGTACTCCTCCTGAGGGAGTTAAAGTTATTTGAGATTAAATTGTTTTTCTCTCCACCTCTTTGCCTTAAAAACTTCTGACTTTTTCACTCTCCTATTTTTGTGATTTCTGAAAATAGGTTTCCTTGAATGTGGTAACTATGTATCAGAAATTTGGCTTTTGTATTTTAATCTCTAGTTACTTTCCATGAAACACACACACAAAGTGTTGTGACATACATGAAAATGGAGGTGGGAGCAGATTAAATCATTTTAAGTTGTAGGACAGAGTTAGGGACCAAGAGAGTTTTTTTTCCAGAATGCACATCAAGAGCAGCTCTGGAAGCAGTTACATAACTCACCATGACAAGTCTGAATTTCAGCCTTGGCACTCTGCAATCTGAATTGGGTTGGTTCAGAGGCAGGAGGGCCAACTGGCTATCATGGTCCAGGCTGGGGAGGGTCTGAGAAAGCCTCTCAGGACAAGCTCAGCCACCATGACTACACTGACCCATAAACAACGTGTCAGGTACCACAGAGTCCTATTCATGAGCCGTGTTTTTGGAAGAAAGGTCCAGAGTCTCTAAAAATGAGCAGCGAGACAGTGACATCATAATGGTATTTATTATTTCAGGTTAGACTGTCACCTACTAAATCACTAAGGCCACAGGTAGGTTTTTCCACTGGAGGGAAGTCTTCTTTTTCCATCTAAAGCTGGGTTACTGACAGGAGTGAAGAGGGCACGTTCCCCAAGAGGGAATGAGTAGGGGTGAAATAAAAACTCAAATAATTCTCATTTCATTTTATGTTCACACATTATCCTCCCTGAAGCTTGAGTGAGTTAATTTTATAGGACACGGTCAGCCTCACACACAGGCCCACCCCGCTGCCACCTCCACGGTGTGATCCTGATGTGAGGAACATCTCAGGATACCCTGCCCTCAAATGACTCCTTTGGGCCACATATTCCCATTTTACTGGTCTTTGAGGTCAAGCTTCCAAGAACTCTATTAACATATATTATTAATTTATTTGAGAGACATGATATATAAAATTATTAACATTCTAACATAGATTACTTTATCACATTAGCCTATCCTAGAATGGTCTGAGAGAATGGGAATGATAAATTTCAGAAGAGAAGAAGGGAAGTGGGAAAGACGGAGTGAAGTGTCCAGTTTGCTAATTGATGGAATGTGTGCACATACCTGTGTGTGTGCTTGTACCCATGGCATGCATGTACGTGTGCATATGCACACACAGTACCCATGTGCATGTATGTGCTGTTTGTGACATGCATGTGTGTGGTATGTGCATGTTTGTGATGTGCATATACATGCCATGCACACATGGTATGTGTGTGTGTGTGTGTGTGAGTGTGTGGTGCACGTGTGTGTGCAGATTAGTTGCAGTAGGGTGGGAGTGGGTGGGAGATGGAAGTTGTACCAGGCTGCAAAATGGTTGAAATGTATGATGTATGCTAAGATGTGAAGAATTTAAAAACATGTATGTGTATATAGGAAGAATTTTTAAATGTATATGTATATATGGAATATATTTATATATTTAACCAAAATGCAGAAAGTATGGTAGTGGTTAAAAGAGCAATCTTAATGATCACCTGATTGTATTTTAGATGTGGAAAAATTCCAAAGGCTTTGGGCACATAAGAAACTTTTATTTTGTTCCCACAGAGTGAAGGTTGGTCTTGGCTTGGACAATGCCAGAGAAACACAGCTAGCTAGCTTCATGGGGCTCTGAGACTCAGCCAGGGCCTGCCTTGAAGAGTCTTTCTCTTTTTCTGGGGCTGTGGTTTTCCCTGCATTCATAGTTTCTTTCCCTGTCTTGCAGCAGCTGCATCATTAAACTAACCTGATGCCTGAAAAGAAAGATAAATCTATGCTGAGATTAATGATAATGCACTTAAATTTACATAACACGTCAAGTCCAGAAGGATTCCAAAGTACCACATAAACTTTCCAGGAAGACAACGGACTTCTGTTTACTGGCCGTGGGAGCTACAGCAGCACAACTTCACATCAGATGGTAAAGCAGAACAAAATGCTTGACAGACTTTTGTTGTGGTTAATCATCTGCAACACTGCAGTTCAGCAACTTAGAAGAAATTGTTTCACCTCAATTTTGCAGATAAGGAGTGGAAGCTCACAGGATAAGAGGCCTGACGTCACACAGCAGGAGGCAGGTTGGCCATTCTGGCCCAGCCCACTGGCCACTGTGAGCTGCTGCACAGACATAGGTGGAGAGGAGAAGCAGGCAGGGGACCCCACCTCACACTGCCTCCCCTTGCTCCTTTACTTTGGACACTGGCCTTCTTGCTGTTTTTCCAGCTCATGTTTAGCCCACTCTAGGATGTTGCATTCTGTTCTTTGTCTGGAATTGTTCCTGCCCCAGAACTCACTCCCTAGGTTCACCCAGGTCACTGGCCAAATGCTAGCTCAACAGGGAAGACTTCCCTGACCCCAACCCCCACCCTCTATCACAGCTTCTGCCTCTAAAATGAGTTAGAGCTTTTGTTCCATTTTCTGCTGTATTCTCAGTGCAGGGTCTGAGACATAGTTCGTGCTTGGTAAATATCCTTCGGATGGAACAATGTGTGAGATGATTGTAGCCCTTACATCATTCTGCAGCAGGACCTGGGAGAGCACTGGGAATGTCCAGATGTAGCCACATGGCATCTAGTCCAGTGTCTTGTGTACAGGTTGAATTAAATTGAGTTTATCTTGGAGAGAAGCTTCTGCTTAATTTAGGGCATTTTTGATGTAGGTTGAAGGTTGAAGCTTTCCTTTTCCTTTCCCATTGAGAGGGAGGTTTTGATGTGGCTAGGCTAGGGTAGATTAAAACAGCTCACTCTCTCTGACATTTTCCACTGGAAGAAAATGGAGATTCAACTGAATTGGAGTAGCTACCTCCCTGGATCCCTCCTGTTTGAAACTCGCTCCTCCAAATGGAGTCAGAACTACACAGAACAATGTGTACTCCTGGTTTCAAGAACCCCATGAACTTTGGACAACAGATCCAACAACCAGAGGATACAATATAACTACATGTATAAGCTGCCAAATGGGGCTATGCAGAAGGAGAGTCTTGGGGCAGTAGAGTCTTGGTGAGGAGAAGGGGAAGGCGCATTCCAGGCAGAGGGAACAGCAAGAGCTGATACAAGAATCCAATAGCATATGAGCATGGAGTAAGAGGAGTTATGGGTCCCTGTAGTTACATAGATGGTGATGCGGGATCCATACCCTGGGCGATGATCTCATTAGTTAAGCAGAGCCAGGCCTGGCCAAGATATATAAGGAAGACCTCCCAGGAAAACCCAGGGATTGATGCTGATGATTCATTCAGTGGTAAACATCTTCTGAGTCATTCCTGAATTAATGTTCCACGACAGTGTGTGTGTGTGTTTACATGTAAGTATGTGATTGTGTGTGTTTTATTGTGACAGCATATGGATACGCAGAGAACTGAGCTGCTCACATTCTCAGAGGGATCTGATGGACAACACCCTCCTGAGGTCAGAGCTGCAGGGTTTTCCTTTTGCTCATTCGCTCCCCTCTGGCAAGATTATTTCACTTGCCTGCTTCCCTTGAAGTGATCTTTGAGACTCTTTTGTTCTGAGATAATGCTAGCTATTTTTACATCAATGGGAAATGCACATGCAGATATTTCTCTGGTGTAGGATACCTTTCAGAGGGTTGAGTTCAAGTGCAGTGGAATGCTCCTTTACAAATGAAACTCTTCTGAACAAAGTGAAGGTGTCCAGCTGTCCATAGTAGGATCTTCAGGACCAGTGACCCAGGTATCCCCATGAGAGTATGGGCCTTTCCCCCAGGAGGAGGTCACCTGGAATGGAGGCAGTGGGAAGTGCTCTGTTAAAGGTTGCTGTGTGGGGTGTGACTGTTTGCTTAAAGCATCTCTTTGTCTCCTGTACTGTTTCTGCCTCTGTTAACCCGAATCTGATCTGAAGCATGTTGTTGAAGCTCATCCCCTTTCTAAAATAAAGGTATTTTTTAATCACTTTGGTGAAAGCGATAACAGTTGCATTAAGAAAACTATATGGGCCCCTTCATCAAACTGTTCTTTCCTCTGGGCTTAGCTGCCATGATTTCTGTTCTAGACAAGCAGCTCCTGAGACCCCCTCAGGGTGTGTGTGCTCTCAGTCCCGACTCAGGCAACCAGCCGGCTTACCAACTTGTTACCAGCAGTCGAGTGACTGGGTGACAGTGTGGTGAAGTCTATAAGATGTTGATTAAGAGACCAACAGGTAGACTTCATTCTCTTTACTCACTGTTAATCTCAAGGTAAAGTTTTAAATGGAAATTTTTTTATTGGTCCTATCTTCAGTCAGCTAGGTTTTCTTGAGTTATTTTTGTCTTTTTCCTCCCTTAAGTAAGGACGTATTTTAGATATTTCATTGTAAAATAGTGTAATGTGCTTACTACTGATAGGTTTGTAATAAAGACACACAGGCCAGGAGTGCTTTTTAGAATGATTAAAAATATACTTTTAGGTACCTGCATGTAGGATGCTGTAGATCATGGGGTAAATATAAGAATGTGGCCTGATTTTCATGGTGACTCTCTTTACTTCTTTAAGATGAACAGCCCTTAAAACCGAGATAAAGAAAACTCAAGGCTTCAGAATGCCATCTATATTAAAGTACAAATAGGTCAGTTTATAGATGCAAATATTGAATATAAGTTTTTCCTGTGACATTACTTAGCTCTGCATGGATATAAGAACTTTATTGTTCATTGCATGTTTTTCACTCTTATTTTAATTTGCCAAGTATACAAAGTCACATTAATAAGTTGGTAGTAAAAAATGAATTTTCTACATTTCTTGTATTTTGTATGTTTGAATTGTAAACTACATAATGAATGTTCTTATCTATATCGAAAATATCAAGAATTTTCCATGTGTTAACAGGGTATATCTATCTAAAGTTTCTGGCACACTCAAGAAATCTCTTTGGAAATTTAGACTGCATGAAGCTTTAACTTAAGGTTCCAATTGTATTTCCGCATTTTTATTCAACATTGTGACTTTGTCCTGGCTGAAGGTAAGCTCCCCTTATCTCTGCCAGATTCCTGGCAATTGCAATTGCACTTTGAAATGCTGGTCAGTGTGGGAGGAGTCCCCTCACTTACAAAATCCAGCGCTTGTCATCTAAGCACGATGAAGCTCCCCTCCCCCACCAGCGGCCTGATGCCTGATCTCTAATCATCCCCGTGTGTGTGTGTGTGTGTGTGTGTGTGTGTGTGTGTGTTTAAGAGACAGACTCCATCCTGTGTGGTTGTCTCTGACATGCCCATTCCTGTGTGTTGACTCTCACCCTCCAACCTATTCCTGAGCTGACACCCACCTGCTTCAACGGAAGGTTTGCTGCCTCCGGGTAAGCTATTTTGGCCAGCAAGGAGTTGGAGAAAAGTGCCAAACCAAACCAAGCCCTCCAGCATGAAAGACAAAAGCGAGGACAGAGATGGCCTATCAGTGCCTTTTCTTAATACTCTTAGTTTGCTGAGATTACATGTAGTATGCTTTTTAAAATTCTTTCTGTATATCCTCTCCATTAAAATATGTATTTTAAATTAATGTATTACTAATTAATAATTTAATAAATACTTACCGAATTAGATAGCACTTAGAGCCACTAGGTGTCACTCCCTTCAATCTGTTCCACTTCTGCCACTTGCTGCATTGTGCAGGAGGAGCCAGTGGGGTTTCAGTGGGAGAGGGGCCTAACAGGGAGGGCTGTACAGAGGACTGCAAGGGAGTGTGTGGGCTGGGAGTACTCGGTAGTCCTCAGCCAGGTGGAAGCAAGGGTGAGAGGAGCAGTGGTGGCTGGGGTGAGAAGCTGGGTCATGGCCTCCGGTCCCCACACATTCTGGCACACAAACTTTTTCTCCACATCAGGTCAGGGAGCAGTATTCACTGTGCCCTTGGGGAGGACTCGCCCTGCTCAGGATGGGGAATGGATAAAAGCAGAGCAGAGGAGCCTTAGAAGACATAACTAATGTCACACAACTACAGGAAGCACTTGACCCACAGGGAAGGCCTTAGGAGTAACACCTGGAATGACCAAATATTTGGAAATGTTTCTTTGGGGCAAAAATCACACTTCAAGGGATGAGTTCTGTTTCCCTAGGTTGTTGTAGGGGTGGCATGGCTAGGGCTTGAGTTTATTTTTCTGATAATATTTCTATGTTTTTGTGATTAAATCATTCGTTTTCTTTTTGCAGTGTTACATACTTTTAATATTCATTTCTTTATATATAAACAAATTCATCTGCAGTTCATAGCAGAAACAATAATTTGTGTAGTTGAGACAAAAATCCAAATTAGTCTTATCTGTTACAATTTAACTACAGTTAGGAGGCTTTCAGTATTCTAGGGTTCTAGAAGAAAGAAGATACAAAAGAGCAGGTTCTGCGTTTTCATTCATATGAATAAATTCAGGAGCACCTGTTACTGAAGAAGATTCTCCCTGTGTCTAGGAGCTGAGGGTGTTGATTTCCTCTTTCTGAACTTCAGATGGTGAGGAAATATTTGTCAGCATATTAGGGGGCACAGCGTGGCAATTGCCCTTGTGGATGAGCCTTTTGGCTAAGCCTTACTAGAAATAGTAGCCGCCTGGGCTAGTGAGAATTCTTTCTTCTATGAGCACATTTTTACAGATCTCATTTGTTCTGTTCCTGCTTGAAGGAATTAGTTGCATGACAGGATTCAAAGTTTTTATTTACAGCAGGGGTTTGGGCTATGGCTGAGATGATTCTAAGTGGAACAGGTAGAGAGGATCCCACAGGTGCAAAGGCAGAGCTCAGCTGGGTGCCCCAGCCCCAAACAAGGCTGATGGAGTACAATGTCCTGAAGGAGTTCATAAAATGGGGATAAGCCAAAAGAGAAAAAGTGAAGAAAACAAAATTATTGTTTACCAGATACTCAAATTTGGGGTTTATTTGATTAGTAAGTATTGATCATTGACAAGGTGCCATATGCTGCTTTAGGCTGGGGATCCATCAGTGAACAGAACAAACAAAAGTCACATGTCTCTGTGGAATATGTCTTTTAGTGGGAAGATACAAGATACATGAAAGAAATCTGTCACATAGTATATGGATATAACAAGAAGCACCAAGTGGAAAATAAAGCTGAGAAGGGGGATTGGGAGTCTAGGGTAGAATGGTAAGGAAAGGTCTTCCTGAGAAGGTAACTTCTGAGCAAATGTTTGCAGGATGTGAGGGAGTTAGTAATAGAGATGACAGGGGACACTGTGTCTTGAGACTGGCAGTGCGCAGATGCTGAGGCAAGAGCCTCCTGGGGTGCTTGAGGAATACCTGTGCAGCCAGGAGGCCATGTCTTCAGGAAGAAGTGACCAGGGAGAGCACTGAGATGTGTAAGAAAGGTCAGGTCCAGATTGCTGTGAGCTGGTAGGTCAGTGCAGGCAAAAGTGTGCCATGCTCTGATGTCTGTTTTCAAAGGTAAATCTTTATTGAGAATAGACAAAAGGAGGCAAAGTCTGAAAGAATATTAATGAGACTGCTATTAAAATGACTCAGTTAAGCGATGGTTAACTAGGAGGCAGTGGGTGGTACTGAGGTACTGAGAAGTGGTTGTAACCTGGATATGTTTGCGTTGAATGTGGCAAGAGACACAGCCCTGTGCTGGACTGGTTAGAACTGTTAAATATTCAGGAACTCTGTCACCTGGTGGTTAAACCATTTGTGACTTGAAATGGGCTGTGGCAGGACTATTTACACTACAGAAATTAGCAAATGCTACAAATGAAGGCTCTTTTCTTTTGAACAGCCAATTTCTCAGCATGCAGGATGGAGAGGAGAGGTAGATGGCTGGCCCAGGACCTTCAGTCACTGGAAGGATAAGGGTGTACTAGCTCATAGGCCTGGGGGCAGCTGCTCAATTTCTGTGTGGCCATAGCTATGCAAAGTACCCTGTGATTAAAAGTTAACACATATTTCAGGTCCACATTCTTTTTAAAATGATGAGGGCTGGGTCATAGTTCCATATAGTCATGTCAGAGGAGCCTCAGTCTATTGGCCCACTAGGGGATGTATCTATGAACTGTTTTGGATAAAAACATTTCCATTTGAACCTTCTTCTGGCACATTCTCAAACTGCCTCTCTTTCTTTCCAAATGTGTACTTCCTGAGGACATCAATGAACTAAACACTGTGTTCCTCGACATTTTGAAAAATATGATACAGTTCACCTCAAAGTTCAATAAGAATGATTTTGGCATTATCTATGATTTTGACTTTGGCTCTGGTGGGTAGCTCAGTTGGTTAGAACACTGTCCGGATACACCAAGGTTGTGGGCTTGATCTTTGATTGGGATGTATACAAGAATCAATTAATGAATGCATCAATAAGTAAAACAAGAAGTCAATGTTTCTCTTTCTCGGTTGCCTTCCCCCTTCCTTCTCTAAAATCAGTAATTAAAAAGAAATTAAAAAATATATATCCTCTTTGTTATTGGGAATTTCTGATGTTAAATTTAAGTAAGAATTTAGCCCTGACCTAGGTTATATATGGTGGGCCCTCATTAGCATCCACAAAAAGTCACGCTGCCATTTAGAATGGGCAGAACTAGAGCATTTTAAAGCACACAGATCTCCTTATTGGGCTGACAAAAACACAGTGGAAATTTTACAAAAATTGACTTTTCTGTAAAGTTTCCAGAACTTTCACCTACTACGTGGTCTGGCACTGACAGCCCATGTCCATCAGCATGAGCGATTCCAGCTGGGAGCAGGGAGCTCAGAGGTGCAAATCTACAGTGAAGGCTGTGGCAGGCCAGGCGTCCAGGCTGGAGCCACGAAGTCCTGGCACCATCCCCTGCTGGCCTTGACTCACTCTTTTGGATAGGAAAAGCCACGATGGACTCAGCATCCCTAAGGATTTGTGGGGATCTGCTACTGTGGGCCAATGTGCTACCTTTGTGGGGAGCCATAGCTGCTCCTCCTCCCATGAGGAGTGTTTGGGAACATGTAGGGAACACTCTTGGTTTTCCAGAAGCCTGGGGAGTGCTACTGTCTGTCATTAAGGGGTAGGCGCAGGAAGCAAACTTGTCCTCAAAATGCCAGTATGCCCCACAGGGTGATGTGAGGTAGTACCTGCTATGCATTCAGCAGGATTAAGGGCTACAGTGGGAAGGTACAAAAGACCTATAATCTCTGAATTGTGCACTGAATGTAGCTGTAACCCTATCACAGAGGAATGAGACTGAAGAATGCCTGGAAACCTCACACAGAGTTTGCAGAGAGGCTTTTTTCGGACAGGGCTTTTGAATGGGAGTGGGGGTGGTGTTTAGGTCTGGTCTCATTAGCTCTCTAAGTGGTCTTGGTCAAGTTGCTTACCCTCTCCTGACTTCCATGTCTTCTGTAAAACCAAGAGATAGTTGTGATTCTTAGGCCTGGCCCTTTGTGCTTTCTGAGTAGAGACAGGATAGAGGGTAAAGAATTCATCTTAGCAGGACAGGTGGGCAGGTGCCATTTCCTGGGGAGCTGACTCTGAGTGAGTTTCAAGGGGAGAGAGCTTTCCAGGTGGGGATCAGCTATGAGAATGGTGATGGCTCCGCCCTGCAGTCAGCAGGGGACTTGTTGCCAGATGGTGTTGACAGTAGCCTCATCATTCTCATGCAGAGATTCTCAGCTCATCTGAATGGAGATTTAAGCCCTATAAGGAAATTTACTCATGACTCTCACTGGCTTGAGCTCTGCCATAGATGTTTGCTCCTCTGAGGTTCATGAAAGGGTTGAGAAAACTAGACTCCAGGAAAGGAGAGATGGGTGCTTGTAAACTATGCCATGTCTCTCTCTGTGCTCCTTCTGAGCAGCCCTTCTGCTTGACATACGTACAAAGTGTGATGGTCAATTTTATGTGGCAAGATGACTGGGCCATGAGAGTGTCTAGAGATTTGATCAAACATTATTCTGTGTATTCCTGTGAGGGTATTTTTGGATATGATTAACATTTTAATCCTTTGACTGAGTAAAGCATGTTGCCCTCTTTAATGACTGTAGGCCTTTTCCAATCAGTAGAATACCTGCATAAAACAAAAGGCTAATCTATCCTAAGAAAGAGAATTCTCTTTCATTGTTGCCTTCAAACTGGGGCATCAGATGTTCCTGGTTCTATATTAGTTTCTGGCCTTTGGATAGATTTTGAACTTGTCAGACTTTATAATTGCATGAGCTAATTACTTAGAATAAATAAATCTGTAGTTATCTGCCTATATTTGTATCTATCTATGTATCTGCCATCAATCTAACATCTATCCATATTGATATATATCTACGTCTGTGAAGCAGTATGTATAGAAAGCTCAGGAAGTGTTTTCAACCTTCGACTAAGAAAATGAACTGTGAGAAGAAAGGATTGCATGAGTTAAAACCAGGAGTTTGAATTGCACTGTGGAAATGCTGAGAGTTTCTGGAGATGCTATGGTGCTGCACATATCTAAAGTTCTCTCCTCTATCACAGAGGTTATAGGAGAGTGTACGAGGCCATCAGCTCACAGTTATTTCTGAGTATCCACACTGAGTTTTCAGATCAATAGTCCCTGGGATGCTATGAGGATAAGCAAGCTAATCTATGTGTACATTCTCAAGGTTTTTGAAAAAAAGGAGCTGGAGAAATATTTAGTATTATTTCTATCATTATTTCTGGATCTCATTCTACCTATATTTAAAGAAAGTGGGGGGAGGTAGCTCAGGGAGTTGCCCTCTAGAGGCCAGCCATGGGAATTGCCAGGTACTCTTCCTCTTCCTGCTCCTCCAGCCAAGCCTTTACAAAGCTTTCACGCACAGAAGGAATTAATTCTGGGCTTAACTTCTTGAAAGAAACTGAAAGGTTTTACTTCTTGATCTCACCATCCTTCTTTTCTTTGTGAAGCCTTCCTGATCTTTATACCTCCTGCAAGTACCTCCTCCTTACTTTCACCCCTAGAAGCCTTATAACCATGGACAAGCAGAAGAAACAGCCTCACCACAATGTGACTGGTATAGAGTGCAGAGGAGACATGAGAGGGCCAGTTGGGTGATCTCACAGGCAGCAGCTGAAGGGCTGGAGGGATATTTCAGCTGCTGGGGGCTCCCTGTGGGAAGTGTCAGGTCTAAACCCCAGCTCTGGGCACCAGAGCTGGAAAGGAACCTAGATAACACCCATCTGTGAAAGGCAGCAGGTAAAGACACAAGAAAGAAAGAAAACTACAGGCCAATATCACTGGTGAATATAGATGCTAAAATCCTCAACAAAATATTGGCAAACTGGATCCAACAATCCATTAAAAAGACCATGATCAAATAGGATTCATCCCAGGGATACAAGGGTGGCATAATATTCATAACTCAATAAATGTAATACACCACATAAATAAAATGAAAGACAAAAATCACATGATCATACCAATAGATGCTGAAAAAGCATTTGAAAAAGTACAGAACCAAAACCCTCAGCAAAGTGGGAATAGAAGGAGTATTTCACAACACAATAAAAGCCATATATGAAAAGCCTACAGCCAACAGGATACTCAATGGGCAAAAACTAAAAGCTTTTCCACTAAGATCAGGAACAAGACAAGGATGTCCATTTTCACCACTCTTATTCAACATAGTATTGGAAGTCCTAGCGACAGCGATCAGACAAGAAAAAGAAATAAAAGGCATCGGAAATGGAACAGAAGGAAGTAAAACTGTCGTTATTTGCAGATGACATGATACTGTGCATAGAATACTCTATAGACTCCACCAAAAAAACTACTTGACCTAATAAGTGAATCTGGTAAAACAGCAAGATACAAAGTCAATAGTCAGAAATTAAAGGCATTTTTGTACACCAACAATGAAATATCAGAACCAGAAACTAGAGGAAAAAATCCCATTTACTATAGCAACAAGAAAAATAAAGTACCCAGGAATAAACTTAACCAAGGAAGTAAAAGACTTGTACACAGAAAACTACACAACACTGAAGGAAGAAATTAAGGAAGATACAAATAATTGAAAGCATATACCATGTTCATGAGTTGGAAGAATTAATATCTTTAAAATGTCCATACTCCCCAAAGCAATTTATAGATTCAATGCAATCCTTATTAAAATACCAATGACATATTTCACATATTTAGAATAAATATTTCAGAAATATATGTTGACAATAAATGACCTCGAATAGCCTCAGCAATCTTGAGAAAGAAAAACAAAATAGGAGGGATCACAATACTTGATATCAAACTGTAGTACAAGGCCACTGTAATCAAAACAGTCTGGTACTGGCATAAGAACAGACACATAGATCAATGGAACAGAAGAGAGAGCCAAGAAATAAACCCATGTCTCTATGGTCAATTAATATTCAACAAAGGGGGAAGAAGCATAAAATGGAGTAAAAATAGCCTCTTCAACAAATGGTGTTGGAAGATCTGGAATAGTACATGCAAAAAAAATGAAACTAGACCACTAACTTATACCATGCACCAGAATAAATTCAAAATGGATAATAGACTTAAACATAAGCTGTGACACCATAAAAGTCCTAGAGGAAAACATAGGCAGTAAAATTTCAGATATCTCATGCAGCAATAGTTTCACTGATACATCCTCTAGGGTAAGGGAAATAAAGGAATGAATAAAGAAATGGGACTACATCAAATTAAAAAGTTTCTGCATGGCTAAAGAAAACATCAGCAAAATGGAAAGAGAACCAACTGTATGGGAAAATCTATTTGCCAATGATATATCAGACAAGGGTTTGACCTCCAAAATATATAAAGAAGTCATGTGACTCAATGCCAGGAAGACAAACAATCTAATTAAAAAATGGGCAAAGAACCTGAACAGACACTTCTCCACAGAGGACATACAGAGGGCCCATAGACACATGAAAGGATGCTCAGCATCACTAGCCATCAGAAAGATGCAAATTAAAGCCACAATGAGGTATCACCTCACACAGGCTAGAAGGGCCATCGTTAATGAATCAACAAACAACAAGTGCTGGCAGGGTTGTGGAGAAAAGGGAACCCTAGTGCACTGTTAGTGGGAATGCAGACTGGTGCAGCCACTGTGGAAAACAGTACGGAATTTCCTAAAAAAACTAAAGATTGAACTGCCTTTTGACACAGCTGTCCTGCTGCTTGGATTATACTCTAGGAATCCTGAATCACCATTTCAAAAGAACCTATGCATCCCAATGTTCATGGCAGGATTATTTACAATAGCCAATTGCTGGAAACAGTCTAAATGCCCATCATTAGGTGAGTGGATCAAAAAACTGTAGTATATTTACACAATGGGATACTACATAGCAGAAAGAAAGAAGGAACTCCTACCTTCTGTGACAGCATGGATGGAACTGAAGAGTATCTTGCTGAATGAAAAAGCCAGGTGGTGAAAGACAGATACCATGTGGTCTCACTTTTAACAGGGACCTAATGAACAAAAAAAAAAAAGAGAGAGAGAAAGAAAAATAGAACCAGAATCATGGAAACAAGGAACAAACTGACAACTAGGTGAGAAGGGAGAGGGGCATAAGGAAGGAAATAAGGTGAAGAGTCTAGTTAAAGAGCAAGTACAAATGACCCATGGACATAGACCACTGGGGGGGATTGACCGTGGGAGGGGTAGGCGTGGCAGGGGAGAACTACAGAGGGGGACTTGGGACAACTGTAATAGAACAACAATAAAAAACAAATAAAAAATAAAGAACTTAAAAAAATGGGGAACAGGGTTCAATGATCTATATATTTTTGGTAAAAAATTTAAAATTACCCCTGGATCAAGTTGAAAAATAATCATTCATAATTCTTAGGTCAGACATAAATATTCTAAACAAAAGCTCATTAGTTTGACCACTCCACCATCTATTAAGTTAAGACTGACTAATTTACAAGTTGATACATTTAAATGAACAAGTTAATTTTGAACTGTTAACATCTTGCAATAACACCTTGAACTTATACAGAATATTTTGTGCTAAAAGATTGCAAAGTGCTATGCAGACTGTATATAAATAAAAATGCCTCTCCTCACCACCAAGGTCAGCCTTCTTACAGACACAATGTTTGTGACCAAAACACCACCCTACAGTCTTTTTGTTGAAAGAGAAAATTGAAGACTGTTTTCTCAATTTCATACTGAGAGGACTTTTTTTCTTCACACCAATCAATTCTCTAATTCTCTGACACCAACTGAGTGTCCAACAATTCAGTTCTGACACTAACTGCTAGAGTTAGCGCAGACCTCACAGGTTATGGGCTCACTCCCACAAGACTGCCCCCATGTAAGACAGTTTCAAATGTGGTGCCCAAGCTGCCTACATTTCTGTCTGGCTGGCTACACATTCTGGATAGATAGCCCTTCTCTCTGGTTCAATGATTCACTAGTATGACTCATAGAGCTCAGAAAAGCACTTAACTTACTCATTTATTATAAAGAATACAACTTACGAACAGCCAAATGGAAGAGATGCTTGGGGCATTGTATGGGAGAGGCACCCATGGAGCTTCCATGCTCTCTTGAGATGCACCTCTCCAGAATCCCCATGTATTCACCACCTTGGAGGTCTGTGAACTCTCTTGTTTAGGTATTTTATGGTAGTTTCATCACAGAGGTATGATTGATTAAATCACTGGCCATTGGTGATGAAACTCAATTCTCCTCTTCCTTCCCTAGACGTTGTGAGGAGGTTGGGGCTGAAAGTTCCAAGCCATTAATCATGCTTTGTTTTTTTTTCTGGTAACCAGCCCATCTTAAAATTTTCCAGGAATCACAAGAGTCAACTCATTAGCATAAACTTAGTTATGGTCTAAGGTGCTTATTATAAACAATAAATGATGCTCCTATAACTCAGGAAATTCCTAGGGGTTTAGGAGCTCCATGCCAGGAACCAGGGACAATGACCAAATATACCACATAAATGACAATGTTTCATTTGACTGGTACTGGATACTTCAGAATGAGGCCAGAGTACTGATGTGAGCATTTCACTGCTTATGGAAGGAGTTCTGGGGATCTTAAATGGATTCCCCACATTTGCTTGTCTCATGGAACATAAACTCTATATCAGCAATAGTAACATTTCTGTTATGAGGAAACATTTCAGTATGGTGGTCACTAACCATGTGTAGCTATTGAGCACTTGACATGTGGCTAGTGTACTATAACGTTATTATTTATTTTGATTACTTTATTTAACTGCAATCAGTTTAAATTTTACTGAGCCCTTGTGTTGTGCAAAGCTCTACAGCACAGATCATCAGTAAGTGAATGAGGATCTCATGCGGAGAAGGCAGCTCTTGCTGAGTCAAGAGAAGCCCCTCATTTTTCACCTTTCTCCTTGGAACTCTATCCCAAAAGATGTTACCGAGCAGACCAGGACCCATCCATATGTCCTGGTGAAAGACCCAACAATCAAAGCTGGAAGATACAGGTCTTTAGTCACAACATTCTGACCTTGGGGGAGCCTAGAGCACCTCAGCCCTGAGCCCAGGTTTCCCACAAGACCCTGCACTTCCATGCTCCCAACCAGGCTACTAGCCCAAAACTCCCATCTCCTTATATTAAGCCAGCTTCACAAACAATTCTCCAGTCTCTCTGGAAGGCACTAAAGTCACCATCCTCACTCAGTAGCTCTCTATTTCCAGATCTGGGGTATGTGGTCATCAGCCTCCTTATAATAGTCCAAAAAAGGCACAAGTCCCAAGAGTCCAGGTAAAATACAGGTGTAGCATGACAGGATTTTGCAAGGAAGTCTTTGCAGCTCTGGAGTCAGCTAGAGCAGGCACAATCATAGCAGCAGCATCTCCTTCCTTATTAGTGCAGGCTGCATGGCCTCCTTCCTCACTAAATTACAGAGCTGCTTGCTTACTCTTCCCTTCGCACCGCTGTCTTTCAAATCGCATAGCAAAAATCTTTTATGTGCTTGTAGTATGTACAAATGCAGTACTTTTTAAGAAGAGTAATTGGTGATTCTTGCAATAAAGAGAGCATCAGTGACAGCAGGAAGCTGAATAGTATAGAGGGCAGCATTTTAAGGAGCTAAATTATTTTATTCCAAATAAATTGTGGGTTAGAAAGAGAAAAGAGAATGCAGGAAGCATTGAAGCCAAATTTAGAAGATGGAATGAAATAGTATCCCAGAGACATTGTAAGAGTAATGATAAATGCAGACAGAAAGAAGCAATCACAGAACTGCCATAAGGAAACAGTACCAAGTGACGCAAGTTGGCAGTGCCACTGAGGCAGCCTTGTCCCCAAGGCACAAAAGCTGGTCACTTTCTCTGAGGGAGAAGCAGACTCAGAGGTCACAAGAGAATGCTGGGCCAGAGACTGGGAGGGCTCAAAAGGAAGATTTAAAGAAAAAACTGAACCAGAGGGTAAAACCCAAGTCATGGTGGACTCCTGGAAAAGAGGTGGCTCCAAGGACTGCCTGGAAGAGGACCTTACTCTGTCCTTGAGGTGAGTTGGTCTACCACAATAGGTGTGTGCCTGCCCTTATGTGATAGTGAAGTTGGACTTTTGTTGGGGGCAGGAACAGATTTTTCATAAGAGGAGAGAGAAAAGCCAGACTCAATAGTTGGAGAGATCCACAGGGTCCTAGAATGTACATGAAATCACCCACTTGGGGAATCAGCACCAGAAGGCCCCAATTTGATTTTGGGTAGTGGGGGAAGTGACTGAAAACCATCAGAGTGTGGAGCAAGTGTCACTGTTCCTTCTCAGATCCTTCCCCCACATATAGCATCACAACACAGTGGGTTGCCTTGCCCTAGTAAACACCTAAGACTCCACACCTTACTATATAACAGGCATGCTGAGACAAAAAAAAAAAAAAATTGGCCCAAATGAAAGGACAGATCAAAGCTCCAGAAAAAATACAACCAGGTGATGAAGAGACAGCCAACCTATTAGATGCACAGTTCAAAACACTGGTAATCAAGATGCTCACAGAATTGATTGAACATGGTTGCAACTTAGAGGAAAAAATGAAGGCTATAAAAAGTGAAATAAAAGAAAATGTACAGGAAACCAACAGTGATGAGAAGGAAACTGGGACTCAAATCAATGGAGTGGACCAGAAGGAAGAAAGAAACATTCATCCAGAACATAATGAAGAAACAAGAATTCAAAAAATGAAGAGAGGCTTAGGAACCTCCAGGATGTCTTTAAACGTTCCAACATCCTAATCATAGGGGTGCCAGAAGGAGAAGAAGAGAAGCAAGAAATTGAAAACTTATTTGAAAAAAAATGAAGGAGAACTTCCCCAATCTGGCAAAGGAATTAGACTTTTGGGAAGTCCAGGAAGCTCAGAGAGTCCCAAAGAAGTTGTTGGACCAGAGGAGGGACACACCAAGGCACATCATAATTACATTACTCAAGATGAAAGATAAAGAGAGAATCTTAAAAGCAGCAAGAGAAAAGGAGAAAGCTACCTACAAAGGAGTTCCCATTAGACTATCAGCTGATTTCTCAAAAGAAACCTTTAAGGCAAGAAGGAGCTGGATAGAAGTATTTAAAGTCATGAAAGGCAACGTCCTACATCCAAGATTACTATATCTAGCAAAGCTATCATTTAGAATGGAAGGGCAGATAAAGTGCTTCCCAGATAAGGTCAAGTT
>VMDR010017652.1:0-19888 GCA_007922815.1 Macrotus californicus
TAAGTGTTCATGGCAAGTGTTCTCTGAATAAAAGGTAGTATTTTCCAGGAAAACATTTCCATTGCCTGGAAACTTTTTGAAATGAAGAAGAGTTCTGCCAGCTTTGTAGCCTCAGCAAATACTTTATTTTGGGCCGTTAGATACTCCTTGAATATTTTTTGACACATTTTTTCACACTCCTGGTAAAAATATTTATAAAACATTTTGGCAGTTATGGGCTGCACAGAATATCTTTAAATGATACACTAAAAAAATGTCCCCGACATTAAACTACTAATCTAGAAAATATTTTATTACCTTTTCAACTTTTTCTTTCCAGTGTAGACATGACTTAATAGTCTCTTTTCCCGCAACACAACACAATTTGCTTTCTTAAAATAAATTAATGAATGTATGTTGAATGCTAGTTATGTGCTTAGTACTGTGTTTGGTTTAGAGGATATAATACTTCTTTGTACAACAAGGTTCCTGTTCTCAAAGAGCTTACGGTTTAGCTCAGGAACTAAGCAGGATGAAATTCAACATACTTAACAGATGGTATGTCATGGATACTGACTGGTCAGAATGGACATGGACTATAAGCATCCAACATCACTGTATTTACAAATGTGTATTAGCTGAATTCCAACTTGGAAAATGAGAGCAGCACATTTGAACAAGATAAACAATCCAATATAATGATCAATATTGAGATGAAATGTACAAGTTCTATAGGAATAGCAGAGAGAGAAAGCAGCAGAGATAGGCTGGTAGGACTTCATGGGAGAGGTAGAATTTGTGCTAACGGATGAGTAAGGTTTAACTAGGCTGGAGCAGAAAGGAGGAAACCTTGTGAGCAAGTGTTCAGAGTCTAGAAGCAGCGTGGCATGTTAGTGTGTGAACATTCATTGCCTGTCTCACTGCGATGGTGGTGACGAAGGAGTTTACTAAGCAACGTCGTACACCTGGATGGACTGAGACTGAACTGTGGGTGCCTGCACAGTTGGTTGGCTGTGGTAGGTAGGGGTGGAGACACTGAATGCTTTTATCTGAAATAGACGGTAGGAGGGGAGGCATTGTAGGACAGAGAAACAGCAGCAGTATGTGCCACCAGCTCTTAGTTCTGTTTATATCCATTCCACTTATTGACAGTGGGATTGTATGAAATTGACCCTTTTAGCCTCTGACCTCTTCATTTATAGTAAGGAAAAGGATATTTGCTCTGTTGACAGATCTCGCTGACTTTTGTTGTATGGATCAAGTAAAATAGATATTTGTGAAGACCCTTTTGCATGGTAAAATGTTCTACAAATGTAAAACATTATGACATTGACATTGGTTGTGGTGTTGGTGTATAAATGTAGTTTTTTGGTTAGAAGTTTTAGGTTATAGAGATTGTGTATACACCGTATACAGATTGTAGTGAGGGGAACCTGGAATCATGTGTAGATTGGAGGTGATGACAGCTGCCGCTGTGATGGTGGCTCTGGGGGTGGAGGTGAAGAAGTGGCTTGTCAGCTAACATCAGCCCCACATAGTCACAACTCCACACATGACGTATTGAATGCTCGGAAGGAAAGCTATGGACATATTTATACTTCGTGACTTTATGTCTCAGGAATTAAGGAGTATTCAACTGGGTGGTTCTCCTCAGGGATTTTCTTGAGTTCAGTTGGTGGCATTCAGTTGGTAAGTGAGCTGGTCAGGAGGGTCCAAGACACCTTTATTCACATTTATAGCACCTTAGTGGCATAGCCAGAAGACTGGACCTAGTTGGGATTACATGTGGCCTCTCGGCATGGCCGTCCTAGGGTAGTTGAAATTCTCATAGGGCAGCTTACATCCCCCAGAGAGAGTATTCCAAGAGAACCAGGCAGAAGTTGCATGGTCTATTCTGACCTAGCCTCAGAAGTCTCATGGCATTGCCTCAGCCACATTCTTTTGGTGATAAGTGAGTATTAAGTCCAGCCCAGACTCGAGGGGAGAGAAATAGATTGTGCCATTTGATGGCGAAGTGGCAAGATCATACAGTAGAAGTGCTTGTGGGACGGGAGATACGATAGTGACCACCTTTGAAAAGTTCAGTCTGCTGCATGAACCACCTGAATGTGAGTGACGGAAATCACCAAGGAGTCCACAGTCATTCCTTTGCTTTAATTCTTGGTGACCGGAAAGGTGGTTTGATATTAGCAAAGACAAGGAAACTGAAAGAGGGAATTAGTTTAACAAAAATGAATAAATTTATATTGGCTGAATGTGAGATGATGGCATGTCCTGGTGGAAGTATTTAAGTCAGAACTTGGAGTTAGAGGGTTAGTTTGGCTGATACAACAGAAACAGAGATGTAGACTTATGAGTTGTCACCATAAGCATAGTTCATAGGATTGCCATCTTTAGGGGAGAGTGTGAAATGAAAAGAGAACAGAGGACCAAGGACAGAGGCTTTGGGGTGGGTGTACCATGTGGTTGAATGGTACTGATGAAGGCAGTTCAGGTACATGGAATGGGGAGACGAGGCCAGGCCCAGTGTGTGGTATCTCAGCCGTTCCTTCTGGCTGTCAATACTGGATTTTAACCAACTGTCGTGAGTTCTCAACTGTGGCTTCCAAACCAAATGGTTCTTGATCCCTTTGGAGACAGTTCAGGTCTGCTGAACACAATGTTTTGTAGAGAACATCTTTGCAGTATGTGTGGCTTTCTTTTGTTTGGCTTTTGTTTTTAAAAGAAAATGTGTTTCTTTTGAATCCTTTTGAAAGCATTTTATAAGCTCTTAAGTTATGGAAAAGTTATTTAGGCATATAACATTTACAACAAAACATTTGCAAAAGGAAATCTGGACTTTCATGAAAATCCACTGAAATGCAGGCCAACTGCTGGCCACCTCTTCAGCTACAGCTGCGTTAAGGAAGGAAGCACTTAAAGAGATTTAATGGGTAAATGACCAAGGGTTAAACATGAGCCACATTGTTTGAATTGGTTTTTAATGGGAATATTCAAAATGTCTTCAAGTGTAAACTGACTTTACTACTAAACAATCTATTCAGCAGTTCACTTTTGAACTAGTTAAACTTTGTCACTATTAAACAATCATCTAAGAATAAATAGGAATGGGAAACACTACTTTTTTTTCTGGAAATTTTCTTGAAAGCAACACTCACACATACACAGTATATATTGAGTTAATTTTCTAGAATCTGATTTTCTCGTATGTTGCTTTTTATTTAGAATATGGTGAAATATTTATTCTCTTAAAAAAACATAATTACCTGTCTGTGCCTATGCATAATTGCCTACCTAAGCATTTGGTTGGAGTGGTTAAGTGCATTGAAGTCATAACTTGAAGTCATTCAAGTTTCTGATGAAATTCATATTTGCTTATTTATTCTCTCTATGACCTTAGCATTTTAAGTTGTTTTTTTCCAATGAAAATGAACAGAATCCTAAACTAGGGTGATAATCCAGGGAATCCAGTGCTCATTTGTTTAATTGACATAAATTAAAAGCTTAATTAGAGAATCAATTACTGACGACAATTCCAAATCTAGAAGGGAGGCTTGTGAACACTTGATATTGTTTTATTCTTCATATATTTGAATTGTGCTGCTAATTGAAGTATAGTTTAACCACAAATATTTATTGCAGTAATTATAATCATTTTCAATTGTTGGCTTGAAAAAATGAGCTGACATTGAGCACTTTTTGTCATAAAATAAAATGCTAGTGCTGACTCCTGGATGTCACCAATATGGTGGACAGAAGTAATTTAAATATATATTTAAACTTTCCTCAGTTAATTATAGCTACTACAATTCAAATTCATTTCTTACTAACAAGTGAAATATAATAATGAAAAAATAACTTCCCCTACCGTGCTGGAGACTGAAAGACCAAGTCTCTAAAGAATATGCAATTGAGCACAAAATAGCTGTGGAGGGTGATGAATAAGATCTGGGAGGAAAGTCATTCAACTCTAAATGAGAGAGAAAGAGAGAGAAAGGAGGGAGAAAGGAAAGAAAATAAAGAAGAAAGAATATATTATCTTGTCTCAAGCTTTATTTTCATCTCCTTTGGTAAATATGTTTAAATCAGATACTTTTTATTTTTGAGTGTCCTATGAGCTTTATTTGTACTATTAATAATTAAATAAAGAGTAACTAAATGGTGATTCACTCAGGGAAACGTATTAATTCTTTACATAGAGAAAATTCTTTAAATTTTCCATTTCTGTAGTGGATGAAAAGGATTGGGGGAAACTAGGTGTCTTAATGTTTACATTCTAAAGTTTTGTGTCTTTGGTCGTGACCCCTGAATTTGTATTTTTAAACCCAGCCCATAATTGATTGAGTCAGATGTTGCTCTTTCTGGCACTTTGAATACTCACTTTTAAAGTTCTCGTAGGAATACTGAGTCACTTAGCCGCAATAACAAAGGAATCTTGTTTTCAGTACATAACCTCGATCTCAGCTGTGTTAGTAAGTCCCGAAGTTTTTAATACTTTTTTTCTCCTTGATCTCAAGGCGTGATTATATTAAATATGAAGCAAACCAACAATGTGGCACGTTCTTCCAGTCACTTCTTTTAATCCGCCATATTTTGCTCTTCTCCCATGGCCTTCTGTGGTGGGTAGTTCAGTGCAGATTTTTGGTCATTGTTATTATTGCCTGTGCCTGTAGCTGAGCTTCAGAATACCAGTTCAGCCTTTTAGCCCGCAGTAAACCTCAGCAAAATTTCACGTAAGGGAGGTTAAGATGGCTACTGTTGACATGGAGCTTTCTCACCGGATCTCAGATGGGCAAATCATTTCTCAGGCTTAACATTTCTCCATGCTTCAGGGTCCTTTTTGAAATGTACATGTATGCACACTACCTTTCTGCTCCTCTGTCACTGCTTATTTTAATTGAAATATTAAACTTGAACTTTGAAATAATCAACATAATACTTGACTAAAGAATGAATGGAATGGAGAATTTAGCTTATGAAATCATTGGAGATTGGAAAAATCTCTTAAGTTAGGAAAAATAATCATAATGAGTGAGTTTAGGAAGTGAAGGTAACAGTTCTCAGTGAACAATAGTAATGTAACTCATCAGAACTCAACAAAAAAATAGGTCTGTGTTACCATACTTAGGCGGATGGATGCAGCCATTGGAAAACCACTTTGTAGTCTGCAAACCTGATTATTGGCATAAAATAGTCTAATGACCAATTAGTTAGGTATACAGAATACGTAATTGAATTTCAGTCTGTGGGTTTTATGCTTATCTTAGAACACTTATCCACTATAAGTGAGGTAGCCTTGTGGATAGAAATTGGACTAATCTGTTTATGGAACAATAATTTGTTCTGCTGATCTGCTTAAGACCAGCACCAAGGCCTAGACACCAGCCATGGCCTGGTCATTGCTGTTACTTTTAGTGGGGACTCTGGCCATAGCACTTAGCACGGGAGGAAAAATGCTCAACAAAACCTCCTGCCTCTTTTTTGTCAGCACTGCCTCCTCCACCATTTTTTTTTTTTTTTTTTAGTTTCTACTATTTCTAGACTGTGACGATCAGGAAAAGCAGAGTGATCTGATTCCTCCCATACCCTACCCGGAACCACATCTGCCTAGGAATGCAGAGGAAGGTTGAGATACACGTTAGAGTTGAGTTTCCATCTACCAGCTTTTTTGACTCGGGGAGAGCCATTTATCCCCTTTGGGCTGCTGTGTCCTCTGGTAAAATACAGGGTTCATCCTCTTAGGGCTACGTAAGCTCAGCATGCTGCTCATTATGCAAGGCTGCGTTCTGGTTTTTGATTAGGAATGTCTGGGGATTTGGCGTATGAAAGATTGAGGGAAGTTGGATACGTTTTTTAGTAAGCTTCCCTTAGAATTGGTAAACTGATCTCTTAGGGTTCGTCTTTTATGGATTAGTAACATTTAGTGAGAGGTGTTTAGGAAGAGCCTTGACTCCCTTGTAGGAAAGTTAGTTTTCATGATGTGCTCACAGACTAGAGACACTGTGTATTTTGTGTTAATTTGACAGGGAGTGAAATAAAACAGAAGAGCCTTCAGACACAAAGGGTGTCTGCTCTTCTGGGGCGAGGCCCTGGCTAACAGGAGCAGGGTTGGACCTCCCTGTGACTGTGGTTGTGACTGCGTGGAGTTGGCCCAGAGAACCAAGCACTGCCTTACTGAGGAGCCTTTCCTTTTTCCTTGCTGACCCCTGGACTGTGTGATGAGGAGCCAGAACAACTAGAGGTTTTCCGCATTGTTCCTGGGAACCTTGTGTGATTCCGTTTCTGCCTCTGAATTCCTTCATTATCATAAACACCAGCAACTGGAGTTTGGAAATCACTTCCTTATAAAGTAATCTTTCCTTGCGGGGGTGTAAACAGAAGGTTCATTGACTGGTCAGAACTCTAGTTAGGCTATTGTGTTTTCATAGGCACAGTGACTTCACCATTGCAAAGCCTTAAAGTTCCAGCCCTCCTTTTCTGTCCTGGTTTTGCAAATATTTGCCTAACTGAAGGCATAGCGAATGTGCAGCAACTGGCGCCCACACTAGTTGGTCCTTATTTAATAACTTAACAAAATACCCCTTCAACACCTACCGTGTGCCAGGTGCAGCACAAGAAACACCCTGTTTGGCCATTGAGAGAATGGTGTGGTATGCCAGAGTTGCTGTGAACCTAAAGATAGTTATTAAGGTCTGTATCTGAAACTTGAACTCTGTAGACCTAAGAGAGTCCTGTGAAAGAGGACCCGAACAAGGGCTAAGGCTTGTGTGGGGCCGTGATGAAGGGACTTGGGGGACATTCTCATTAGGAGCTTTGAGTACTTACAGATTTTAGGCCATTGCTTTCTCTGTCTGTACTAGTAACCTAGGTAAGAATATCTCATTGAATTTCAAAGCATTTTAATAACAGTTTTTATTTTCATTATTAAGCACTGAGAAGTCAAGTGATTGGTCCACAGCCACATATTTTTGGCATCCAAAAATTTTTTGGTACTTCACACAGCTTCAGAGATTAGCAGTTCGACAAAAGTTTATTATCACCTCTTTTATATAAGAATTTGTGATAGGTAGGCATTAGAGAAGATAAAATATTGGTAAAACATGGCTCTTAGAGGAACTTCCAGTCTAGGGTTTGAATTTGGGGGATTAGAAAAGTAAGTTAGATAATTTACAAGGCAGAATGAAAGACCAAGAAAAAGTTCTAATTACTGAACTGTCTGTCCCAGGTCATGGGAAGAATAATTAATGTCATTAACAAAAAAAAGCAAGGCAAGAGTAGAAGGACCTCATGGGAAGTGGGATAATGCTTCAGACATGCTGAGGAGGCTGCCCAGAGAGATAGCAGGCAGTTGGAAACACAGGTCAGGAGGCCGAGACGGGGATTCATGTTAGACATAGGACAGCCTGGAGTTCCCCCAGTTTTTAACACTGGAAATCCAGCATTCTGGGAAGCCCCTCCGTTCCAGCAGACAGGGACAGTGGTCACTCTGGTGTGAGGCATGTATCGGAGAGGAAATACTTGAAGCCGTGAGCCTGGAGGATGTCTCCTAAAGATCCTTAAGAAAGAAGGGAAAAGATTATAACCTTGGGATAAATGTTGTATTTGTTAACATTTAGAAATGTTGGTCATTTCAAACAGTTTCTACCCCAAGTTGTCAACTGTACACAGTTGTAACGCTTTACTGGAACCTGAGCCCTGTCCTGGGTTTTGAACCCTGTACTTGGTTTTGTTCTTGACTCTTGGAGTAGCATTTAGGCTACTTAGATAGGCTACTTGGGGAATTTTAGTAGAAAACATCTTCTTATGAGTGCAGTTACCATGGTGTGTAGAGATTCTGAATGTGTTTATACCTGATTAAGGAAGCTAAGGAGCTGAGTCACCTGCTGGCCCTAATCGTAGCACTTCTTGTCATTGGAAAGCGCGTTTGTTTATCCTTTGCTTTCTAGTCACTGTACCTTCTTTCTTTGTCAGCCTGGTTTTTATTGGTTTGTTTGTTTTGAATGGCACACTTAATGGAGTTGGTAAGTTATATAGGTTGTCTGTTTATTCAACAGATATTAGTTGAGCTCCCTATTGGGTCCGAGGCCCTGTTCTAGGTACTGGGAGTAGGGAGGTGGGTAGGACATAGTGTGTTTCTGATATCATGGAGTTTATATGTCAGAGGACATCTAGAAAATAATAGGAAACTGTCAGACAGCTCTATGTGTTTTGAGTGATAAAGTTTAGTGGTTAGGAAAAGTCTCTCTTTCCTCTTACATTAAAGTAAGCCAAGGCTTGAATGACGAGAAGCATCAGCCTTCTGAGGGAAGAGCTTTCCAAGCAATGGGTTCACCTATTGCCAAAGCCCTTGGTGTATTTAAAGAGCAGAATGGTATAAGATGAAGTTGAATGAGGGTGTCCAAGTATGTAGGTGAGCCAGGGTAAGGAATTTGGATTTTGTACCCCCTAGAAATGTTTTTGTTTGTTTTTTTCTGAGAGTCTCCAACCAAATGGATATAAAAATAAACGATATCTTGGGAATTGTACAAACATTAATGTATATGGACCGTAGTAAGTAGCTTTAAGATTATCCACAAATAAAGTACGTGTGTGTGATGGAGTTGCACAGAAGAGGGGAGAAGAGCTGGGTAGGACAATTGGGAAACTATAGGAATGTATAAAATAAATGGAGATAAAGTTTCTGTTCTCAGATGGTGTACTCTATCTCTCCACGCTGTCTTTATCCTCATCCTCTTTCCCTCCCTGTCCGTGGAACCTTGGACCAGTCTTGCGTGGAGTATTTAAAGCATGTAGCTTGTGAAGCAAACACCTCTTTTTACATTGTGGATAATTTTTCTCTTTTAAACCTAAAGGGTGTGCTGCTCCAAGTAGAAGGGTGTAGATTGCCCCCTATTCAAGCTGAAAGTCAATAGTCTGACTTTTTTCCCTAATGTTACAGCAGTTAAAGCTTTGCTTTGAAAAACTTTGGACTTGGGTGAGTAAGGAAAATAGAACTCCTTATAACAACATTAATATCGTAGTGGTTTGGAGGTGATTCTAAAATGATCAGATAATACCTTTTGTCTGCTTTCCCTGAAATTCGCTCTCCTTTTAACTTTTTTACCTGTAGTTATGTGCATGGGTTTCAGTGGCCTCTGTTTCCATCTGTGTGAAGGAATAAAACTCTTGCGTGTTTGTCTTGTGCATCAGAGCGGTACTGTCCCCCCCTTGGCTGCCTGTGTGCCCTTTACTGTGATGTGTGACATGCAGGGTTTGAGGGCTCTACGTGTGTTACTCTGAATAGCCAGGCTAAGGGTTTGTCGTTTGTGAAGTTAGTGTGTATAGCTGTTTTCGTTGAGATGATGGTGGTGATGACTGATGAACTTGAGCTTGAGTAAACACAAGTCATTTACTTTATATCAAGGTTAGGGACACATTCTGGTTTTGTCCCAAAGCAGACTCAGTTTTTTTGTTTGTTTGTTACTTAGAATTATTTTAACGATTAGCAAGTGAAAAACAAAGAAAGAGAAATAAGGGATCATGATAAGGTAAAAGTTTATTAACAATCATTCAGTATATAAATAGCTTTGTTTTTATTGATGTTTATTTTTCTTGACCAAATAACTTACTTATTTGAATGGATTTTCATTGGGTGTTGCTCTTAAACTTGATAAAATGAAAGTGTGTTTATGGGAAAAGGAAAAGATTTTCTTCCTTCTTGTGCTAAAAGCCTTTAGTGATAACAGCTTGGTAATTAATTATTTGGGAAATGAAGTGGAGGTTACACATAACTAGTTTCCTGGCAAGTGAGTCTTGATAATTTTCTGGGAATTTTGCTTCATATGTTGGCTTTAAATGTACTTCATGTTTAAAATATATTAGTTGCTTTTTGTTTTCAGGTGAAATAATTTCTTTAGGCCAGTGGTGAGTCATTTGGTTAATGTAAGGAAAAAGTTTATTAACAGTAATCACTGTCCCCAGTTGTCCAAGGGAGTTGGAATACCTCCAAAGTGAATGAGACACTGTTCACCTCAAGTCAGTTACAAGTAGGTTTTCTGCTGAGTGGGTTTTCTTTAGGATATTTTAATTCTCCCGCTAGCTTTCCATCCAGGGCACCCAGTTCATACAAAAACTGCTTTAACCCCCCATCCTGATAGTAGATATCAGGGATTGAAATCAATCTGAAATATAACAAATAAAATGTGATCAGGAAGATTTTTTCTCAAAAATGCTATATTTAGTAATACATTCAAAAATCATAAAAACATGCTTTCTGAATTATGTATAATTTGAAATAATTTTTCTACTGCTCCCTTCCTAAGGCATAGCATAGTGCCTAGCAACTACTAGGTACTTAATAGATCTTTTTTCCAAATGAGTGGATGAAATCCACTGACAGAAATAATAGAAAGTTGATCGTATCTGTATCATGAGCCAGATCAAGTTAAATGTGTAACTGAGCATCTGGGGCAGGCACCTTAGAGCAGTACCTTTTTGTTAAGCAAGGATTTGTTGTCAGTCTATGTTTTAATTCTCCCTCTGTTACTTAATCGCTGTATAACCTTGGGCAGAGTATTTAAGTTCTCTCTCTCTCCCTTTTTTAACTCGATTTAAAAAAATTAGTGTGAAAGATTTGAACATATTCATAAGTATAATGAGCACTACAATCAACAGTTGTATATCTGGAGGAAGAGCATTCCAGGCCGAGAGAAGGTCAGGTGCAAATTCAAGAGGCAAGGACTTGAGGGTATTTAAGGAACAGCAAGTAAAGCCTTTGTGACTGGAGTAGAGCAAGTAAGGGAAAGAGCTGTGGAAGATAAGATCAGAGAGGCAGCGAGGACTAGATAGTGTAAGCCGTAGGACCTTGACTTTCACTCTGAGTAAAGTGGGGGGCCTTTGGAGGGTTTCTGTCACTCTGAGTAAAGTGGGGAGCCCTTGGAGGGTTTCTGAACAGAGGCCTCGTGATCTGGCCTTTCGAAAAGATGACTTTGGGTCTGTGTTTAGAAGAGTAAAAGCAGAAAGACCAGCTAGGAGGTTCCAGTAGCACTGCAGTGCAAGAGAGAGGGGGTGATGACTCGGAGAGCGCTGGGGGTGGTAAAAAGTGGTCTGAATCTGGATATAATTTGAAGGTATAACAGACAAGATATGCCGACAGATTTGGTGTTTGAAAGAAGGGATGACTCCAAGAATTTTTACCTAAGATGTATTATTCATAGACTAGGATTATGAAGACTGGGCAGAGTAGGTCTTTGGAGAAAGACCAGTTCAATTTGGGGCATTTTCAGTTTGAGATGTCTAGTAGACACCTCATTGAGACTGCTGTGGATTTACTTCACTTTCCTGAGGTAGACTTACACACACACACACACACACTAACACGCACGTATATTTTGTATTTTTGTCGTTCTGTGTGCTATTTTAGGTGCATTTCCCATAAAATTGTCTTCTAAGTTATTAATGCTCTAGAATTCATCTTATTTGTTGTTTTTTGAAAGTACATATTCATTTCTAGTGTTTCCAATTTCTTCATTTTAATATGTGCCTGTCTTGAGTACTGCGTGTTTTTCATAATTTCTTGCTCTTTGTAAATAGAAGTTATTCTTTCATTTATCTCTTGAGTATTCTAAAGTTATTTTAAGATCTTTGTCAGACTGTTCCATAAAATTAAACTTTGTCCTGGCTGGTGTGGCTTAGTGGATTGAGCTCCAGCCTGTGAAACTAAGGGTCGCCGGTTCGATTCCCAGTCAGGGCACATGCCTGGGTTGCAGGCTGGGTCTCTGGTTGGAGGTGTTCAAGGCACCAGTGGCACGTAGATGTTTCTCTCCCTCCTTCCCCTGTCTCTAAAAATAAATAAATAAATACAAATCTTAAAAAAAAATAAGTTTCATATGGAGTGAGTTTGTGTTCTAATTGTTGATTTTTTAGATTGTAAATAAAACTTATGTTTTGAATTTTGGTTTGCTGGCTATGATTAGAAGCCTTTTTGTCTTTTTGTTTATTTACCTCTCTAGGCTCATTCCTCTCTATCAAGGAACTAGATCAGATAGTGGTGTTTGGGGGTGTATCACTCCCATCTACAGTGATACTAGGAATACCACAGATCTGTCTGGTCACCAAGTTAGTAGTCAGCCTGGTTCAGAGTCTCCCTGGGTCTTTGGCTTTCCCCCCTGCTGTAGGCCCGGGCAGCTCTGGCAGTAGCCCGTTTTCACCCTCCTTCCTTGGGAGAGGAGGCTGCCGAAACTCGTCATTTCCTGGAGGAAGGTGAGTTACCCCGTAAGAACTGACTTCCTGGCTGTCACTGCTGTTTCTGGAGCTGTAACTCTGCAGATCTCTGGTATCAGCACACCCGCTGCTTTGTATTTCTGTTCTGTTTTACCCAGATAATTACCTTTTTTCCTTTTTTTTGAGCTCAGTTGGTTTGAGGATTCTATTTTTATATTTTGGTTATCATTAGTATGTGTTGGGGGTTGGTCTTGTCAAAATACAAACCAACTTTTCCATCTTTATCGGAAGTTCAGTTGAAACTCTTTAAAACTTGCTTTTCTCATAATAATAGATAATAATTTTAGAAAACAACTATTAAGCTTTGGCTGGTGTGTTAAGTGGATTGAACGCCTGCCTGCGAACTGAAAGGTCACTGGTTTGATTGCCAGTCAGGGCCTATGCCTGGGTTTCAGGCCAGATCCCCAGTTGGGGGCTGTGAGAGAGGCAACTGATTGATGCTTCTCTCACACATCAATGTTTCTGTTCCTCTCTTTCTTCCTCTGTTCCCCTCTCTCTAAAAAAATAGAATCTTAAAAAAAAATGAACTATTAAGAACTTATCAAAACACTTTACAAGAATAAACTCATTTAATCCTCCCAAAAATTTTCGTTTTATGGAACAGGGAAGTGAGACATGGAGAGGTTTTGCAACTTGTCCTGGATCACACAGCTATTAGGTGGCAGAGCAAGTATTCTAAACTAAGTAACTTGGCTCCATAGTCCGTCCTCCTCCACTGTGACATATTGTCTCATCTGTCAGTGGGGGAAATAATACCTTCTCACTGATTTGTTTGTGAGATAAAATTAGGTGTGAAAGGGTAGTGTTGTATCTGTATATAATAGGCATTTAATGTTTATTTTTCTTTCTTTAGAGGCAGGCAAATATATTTTCAGTATGCTAATTTAAACAAAATGGTAAGTGAATTTTATCTAAAATATAGCATGTTTCATTTTAGTAAAAAGGGTAGGAATTCTATTATTGAACCAGTTCTCGTGTGTGGCTGGAGGTGGGGCAGAATGGGTCTGGGTGAGAGACAGAGCTAGGAAGCAAGGGAATCAGAAGTAAGGTCCGCTGCTGAGTCCAAATTGGAAGCCAGATGATTTAGGTATTTTGCAGAGAAGCTGACATGATCCAGGGGAATTACAGAGCAGAACAGGAAGGTCTGGATTAGATGGTAGGAGTTGGTACCTTGAGCATTTCCCAGAGTTCCTAAGGTTCCTGGATCCTTGGCAGTGGGCAGAGAGGTCTCAGTGGAGGGCCCTTTGCCAGCCTTGACCTTGCTGAACATTCATCTGGCCTTTGTTTCCAAATTCCCCAGTTTAACAAGGAGCATTTAGTCTTGGTATGCAACACTCCAGGGAATAAACAAGCCTGGTTTACTGTTTATAGTTAAAATAACCCAGAATCTAAATTAGAGAATTGCCTCGAGGGCATTTATTTAAGCTGTTTCCTCCATCATCTCATTTCCTACTTCCTTAACCCCACATGTGAGGACCTTCCACCATTCCGCCTCCAGATCCTTCAAGGTCCAGCACAAATTTCGCCCCTTCCATGGCCCTGTACCGACCTGCTCCCTTGTTTGCTTTGTGCCTAGTAGTTGCTCTAAGTATATTGAAGCTTCAAGAAAGGAAATGTCCTTGTGAAATGTAATATTTGGAGAAAGTTTCACCAATTTGTGTGACAGGGATAATAAGTGTGGAAACCATAAGCAAATGCTGAATTGGGAGTATGAAGAGAGGGCGGGGGAAAAAAGGGGACCAGCAGCATAAACAATCTTACTAGAACAGAAGATCTGTGTAGAAATTTGGAAAAACTTTGAAGGTTAGGTTCAAGTAGGAGAGTTGGGACCAGGTCATAGGCAACCTCTCAAGCTGGAAAATTGGATCAAGATGGAAAATGAGTGAAATCAAGGTTTGCTACCAGTCAGGAGCCGTTGTAAGTCCAGGGAAGGAATGGTGATTCATGGTGAACTGGCTCACTTTGATCCCAGACCTGCCCTCACAGGTGGTTTGTTTCTGCAGAACCTCTGTCTGCCAGCTCGCTGACGGTGTGGGGGGGGCACTACTGAGCTCGTATTTGTTGTGTGCTATTTAGTGCCCTCGGTAGGAGAGGAAGGAAATGGGAAATGACCCCCGTCTCCCGCAGTTGCTTTTCCCTCTTACATAGTCAATTCCTATAGGAGACATGACCTTAGTCTGCAGCATGATCTATACGCCAGTCCTACATTGCCAGAGGTCCTGTGGTGGGGAAGAAAATACAAGTAAAGAAAATCCATCTGTAATCTTAGATCAGGTAGTTTTTAGTTACTTTACCTCTGTGTCTCCTCCTTTTTTTGAATGAGTAGATGACACAAAAAAATGACTTTTGCTTCAACTCTCTTTTTCTCCTCTTTTCCTTGCTCAGCCATTGTGGAGTAACTGAACCCTAATATATTGAAAAGACAGTGAAGAAGGAGCAAAAGGAGGCAGCAATCCGTAACTGCATCGTTAGCACTGTGCTGCCCCGAGCAATCTGGATTTCAGTCTGTGATTGGGCAGCTGTGTGAGGGTTAGACCGAGCTGGCAATGTTGGTAATGAGCTAGGGACGTTCTTCCGTGAAGCTCAAGTATTTATTTTAAGTTTTAAAAGATGTAAATCCAATGATGGGAGGCAACTTCAATCCCTATAAATAAAGTGTGGGGGATTATTTTTATTATGAGATTTTTCACACAAATTTTATACGTATAAATATACAAACATATATAAAACAAAAATTTCAAACACATATACAGAATAATGTAATGAACCACCTTTACCTCTCACCCAGATTCAATAGTTATCAAAATTTTGTCACATTCGCTTTATCTATCCTTCTCATTGTGGTTGGCAGAATAAAGTACAGTCTTGGTTTGTTATTTTCACTCCTGCATATTTCAGTATGCACCTGTAAAAAAATGCAGACACTTCCACGCCCACAATGTCATTGGCACATCCTATAAATAATGTCTTGGTGCCATATAATGTGTAGTACATATATAAATTTTCTGTTATTTGCAGTATCATTTTACATATGTTTTGTTCAAGTTGAAATCTGAACAAGGTTCACACTTTGCATTTGGTTGTTATGCCTCTGAATTTCTTTTAATTTTGTGATTCAGGTTGTTGATGGCTGGTTCAGATGGCTGGGGGTTAGTGGGAAGAAGCAGTGTGAGGTGGTGGGTTTTAAGCCTTGCTGAAATGAAACCTTCGAAATTAGAGAATCTCCTGGGACTAGGGAGATTTGATTGTAACATTTATGGCTGAAATAATGTTTTTAGGCTCATGTCAAACTTTTTAAAATACCTCCTTTATAGTAGTATTTCTTTCTATCTATCTATCTATCTATCTATCTATCTATCTATCTATCTGTCTATCTATGTATTTTGTTCTATGCAAGACCCAAACAACTAAATTGAGTTGCTATTTGGAATGTTCAGTCAGAAAATGAACTTGTCTATCTTACACTAAAGTAGAATAAAGGAGAAAAAATCCCACATTGTTTTTAAGAGACCTAATTCTCACTACAAGTTAGAAATCTGTTACCTTTCTGCAGAATGCCTTCCTCAATTTACAAAAGAGAGTACATTAGTTCTGCCCTATCTGCAGTCTCACTTTCTGGGTTTTGGTTACCAGGGATCAGCTTCTGTTTGAAAATATTAAATGGCAATTCCAGAAATAAAATTCATAAGTTTCAAATTGCACACCATCCTGAGTAGCATGATGGAATTTCATGCCTTCCCATCCCATCCTGTCTAGGACGCGAGTCGTCCTTCCATCCAGCCACGTCCATGCTGTGTGTTTACACCAAAAGATGTTTTGAGAGAGACACACCACATTCACGTAACTTTTATTACAGAGCATTGTTAAGAATGGTTCTATTTTATTATCAGTTACTGTTGTTAACCTCTGACAGTGCCTATGTGTAAACTAAACTTTGTCATAGGTATGTGTGTGTCTGGGAAAACACAGTGAACATGGGGCTCAGCGGATCGTGCTTTCAGGTGTCTACCCAGGGCCTTAGAATGGGCCCCCTGGGTAAAGGGGGACCGCTGAATTTTTCCTTTGGACTTTATCTTTTTAGTTTCCTATCTTAATTTTAGTTAAATACAATTACGACCCTCCTAAAATAATTGTGTCTACCACTGAATTTACTATAGGATAATATCATACAATCTGGCAGGGCCTAAGTTTAAAAGTTCTTTAAAAAACGAAATGTCCTTAAGCACCTAGCATAGCACCTCACACAGCAGCAGGGTTTCACTCACTGTAGCACCCAGACAACCACAAAGCGTTTGTGCCTCTTCCTAGGCAGCGTGCTGTGTCAATTCTCTGTAGGGTTCCATCGAAACACTTGTTTGTGATAGTCCGCATTTTGGGAGAGATGAAAATGACCACTAAAATGTACTGTAAAATGTGTGTACATACTTCCTTGCACGTGTGTAACCTCTGTAAATGTAGCACATAAAGTACCATAAGGAGTGCGCCGTCTCTGCTGCCACTCTGGGCTTTGGCTGTGGTGTGGAACCTCGGGGAGAGCTTGGCTGGCCATCTCTCAGAACATTTTCAGTGTGAGTGCGAGCCTGGGTATTGAAGCTTACTTTGCAGACAAGATAGTCTTTACATGCTTTTGGAGGAGTAGAATCTTTAATAGCTTCACGTCCTAAGACGCATAATAAAGAAGAAAGTAGGTGAAAAGGAGAAAGTGAGACATTTTTTAGTTTTCCTCCCTCCAAATGTAAGGATATGTATTCTTTTCTAACAGTGTTAATATGTATCAGTAGTGTGTACTTTTAACTTTTGGTACCTGCTAATTCCAAATGTTTGCTTTATATATGTGCCTTTTAGATGCCCTAATGTGAGTCTGCAAAAGCTGCCAGAACAGTGGTTGTGGAATGTTTTAGAGGAAATTAAGTGCAGTGATCCTTCATCCAAACTCTGTGCTACGAGGCGCAGTGCTGGAATCCCTTTCTACATACAGGTACGTACTGGCAGGGCCACACAGCCACTTGTCTTCACAACAGCGCGTGTAAGGGAGCGTTGCACAAGAGACACTTCTGTCTTCTCGGTGCTGTAGCTTCCGTAGCTTGGTTTTAACGTGTGGACAGTGTGTTCCTGTGACAGATCTGTTCTTGGAACAAACCCTCTCAGAGGTCAACCTTGTCATAAACAGAGGGTGGTATAGATTTCTGCCTGTTTTATTAAGCAGACAGACTCTCTGTGGCACGTTCATACTCGCTTCCAAGAAGTACACAAGTTGCCTTTTTTTTTCATTAGGAAAGAAATAGTCTTCCTCTCATTCCAAGACCCTTAATTAAGGCTCTATAGGCAACCAGGGTTAACAGTTTCTTCTGAATCCTTCTGCAAAATGTCCATGTACAAAATAATGCTAATGGCAGCTAACATTTATAAGTACTTATTTCACATATATTTTCTCATTTAATCCTTCCTCCAGCCCTGTAAAATAGGTCCTGTTATCGTCTGCATATTAAAAATGAAGAAACTGGAACTTAGAGAAGTTAAGTGACTTGCCAAAGGCCACAGAGATAGTAAGAGTGGAACTAGGACTTGAGCCCAGGCAGCCTGACTTCAAACCCCTCTCCGATCGGTGTGTGTGTGTGAGTGTGTGAGTGTGTTTTCCGTTTTAACACAGATGAGAGCATACCACACACACTGCTTTGCCCCTTGCTTTTTTGCATTTAACGTTATATTGGGTTGGCCAAAAAGTTTGTGTGATTGTTTTCTGTAAGATAAATCACATTTCACTTTCGCTTTCACCAGTGACTTTATTGATTTGGGTATTTTGAGTATGTTGGCTATCCCGTGTGGTATAATGTTGATTGTTCTCAGTTAATGTCTCAATTTGATCGCTACCAGCTTCCACTGGTCCACCTGACTGTGGAGCATCGTCCAGCGAGAAATCTCCAGCGCGAAACTTCGCAAACCACTTTTGACACGTTCAATCAGTCACAGCACCTTCTCCACACACTGCACAAATCTTTTTTTTGTTTCAGTTGTGCTTTTACCTTGTTTTGAAATAATAAAGCATAGTATGCTGAAAATGTTGCTATTTTCTTCCATCTTCAATATTAATATGGCTACACAAAAATTCACCACTTTTGATTTTTTTTTGAAATTTTTATTTATTTATGTTTTGAGAGAAATCAATGTATGAGAGAAACATTGATTGGTTGCCTCTCTCGCACGCGCCCCAGCTGGGGACTGGCCCTCAGCCGAGGCACGTGTCCTGACTGGGAAGTGAACTGGCAATCCTTTGGTTCTCGGGCCGGCACTCAATCCACCGAGCCACACCAGCCAGTGCAGTTTTCTTGTTTTTTTAATGCACGCTGCTATGACAGCTGTCACAATACAACCTAACAGAATTGTTTCCAATGAAGTTAGATAAACTAAGCACTACTAGAGCCATCGTGTGGGAAAAAAATAACTTTCTGGCCAACCCAGTACCTTAAAGATTGCTCCATATCAGCACACCCAGATATTGCTATTGGATAGGAAAATATTTTATTTTCACAATGTTGAAATTAAGAGACTATCACCCTTTGTGAATCTGAAGAATAAAAACCAAAGTCCTCACAGTACTAAATGAGACCCTGACCTGAAAAGGTCTTTGTTTAATACTCAGTAAGATAGAATTCAGGAATGGGGGTGGTATAATAAAGCAATGAAAACAAGCGAAATGAAGTTTCTGTTTTTCAGTGCCCCTACATTTTTTCTTTCTCCTTCTTATTCTTCCCTCAAATTCCCAAAGTCATGATTTTTTTTTTTATTACAATGAGCAACAGGGGTTGTTGATTTGATTCAGAGACTATTAGGTCTGCTGGATAGATTTTGGTGACTTTCAGAAATCAATCCCTGTCTGATCTGACCCATTCTGAGTCATTGTGGTTTGGTTTCCTAACTGTAATTCATTCTGACCTAGTGTATGTTTTTCCTCATTCATCTACCTGAGGACAGGTGTGAATGCAACGGCAAGGTCTCGTTGCGCATTTGTGCTACGTACTCATTCCACCTCCGGTCCCCAAATAGACCTAAATATTGGTCACAGTGATCAGGACATGCACTTTATTAGCCTTTCCTTGGGAAAAGTGCCATACTACATACACGCAGCTCTTAGGGGGGAAGCGTGGTTCCCAGAAGACATTTCAGTGATTGCATATAGCTTTCTTATTTATTTTAGTTAAATAAAATCAATTATTAGAAAAGTCTGCTCAGAGAGGCCCCATTTCCCTTAGCATAACTTACCAATAAAGTTATATTCCTGTTCTGGCGGAAACCTCTGCTGCGTGTTAGCTGTGGAGAAAACACTGCCTCCTTAGTTCAGGAGCTTTCCTTTTGTGTAGACAAATGGAATTTTTTTTAATGGTCATGAAAAAATAGTAGATACGTTTTATGAGCATAAGTATACTGTGAGAAGTTTCTCTCTTAAACCTAAGTATTTTGCATGTATATCTTTCAATTGTTTTATGGGTTATAAATGCTTCAAAAGAAACTGAGTCACTTGAAACTTTTCACTCCTGGGAGCCAGTAGCTGCACACTTAAAGAAATACTGCTGCTAAGTGAAATAAGCCAGGCGGTGAGGGATAAATACCGCATGATCTCACCTTTAACTGGAACATAATCAACAAAAGA
>VMDR010017653.1:0-19867 GCA_007922815.1 Macrotus californicus
TTCAAGAAACAATAAAATCGTTTAGATTGTGTGCAAGATCAAAAACAGTCAAAGCCAAATATGCAAAATCATGATTGAGATTTGTGTAATAATGCAGCTACACATCGATTTTAAAGGTGAGAAGACTGCGTACATTTTTATTAATAACTTTTACAATTTTAGTGAAAATAACAATTATTAACAATAACAATTCATAACTTTTACAATTGTAATGAAAACAACAATTGGTGTAGAGGATATGAAGAGCAGTATCGATGGAGGAATAATTAAACAGAAAGGACATGTATCCAGCAGCGAGATAAAATGTGTTTTCAGAGTATTTCTACCAAATAGACTCCTGGCCCAGAATGTGTTATGAGTGAGGCCTTTCAAGCTTGTACGGTGTTGCAATGATTTTGTCTCCTGAAATATGAATTTTTGGAGATGTGACACTTGAGCTACTTGTCTTGCAGGCATACTGCTAGGCTTAACATAGAATAGACTCTCAGTAAATACTTGCTGAATAAATGAATCAATCAATGGAGACCCACCGTGACACATATTGATTTCAAAAGGTTGTTGGACGGCCATTGCTAGTCCTTGCACCAATGGCCTCGCGTTTTCTTACATCATTCTTGTCTGGGAATGAGTTCTTTCTGCCTGGAGCACACCTCCGAGTCCCGGCCTCTCTGATCCTTTTTCTTGTGCCTCCTTTCTTCTCAGTCCCAGAGAGCTCCTTGGTAACTGACCTTAGAGAAGAACGGCAATAAATTCATTACATCGTTTCTGGGACAGCCAATTTACTAGGCAATTTTTATGTTATTTTGTTTGCTCTTTGCAGTTACATGGGGATTATCATTTCCATTTTAGATTGCAGGAAGCTGGGTTTCACAGGACAGGTCAAAGGTTGCACAGGTAGGAGCAGAAATGAAATGCTAAGGCATGTGGACATTTTGCTCATTTCGCTGATACTTGAGGATTTGGAAAGGGGAGTAACAGGACTGGAGCTATGACTTAGAAAGATGATCTGATGGAATATGGAGTTTCAACTGGCAGAAAACAGAGGTCATGGTTCACGTAGAACACCATGACCAGTGAAATTCACTTAGTAAGACAATAGGTGAGAGATACCTGAAGGAGGAGGCCATAGGTCCAGGCACCGGAGGTATTGATTCCTTGGTCATGGTCAGCAGAGGCATTTTAATAGTGCTGATCACAGAATCACAGTGACCCGGGCACAAATCCTGTGCTCTACAACTTGCTTCCTTACTGTATGCATAGCTTTAGGCAAGTTATAAACTTCTCTGAATCTCAATAACCTGTAAAAGTAAGGATAAGACTAGTTCTTGCTTCCTAATGATGTTTGAAGATTAAATGATAATTAATATATCTGATGACTTTACATAATGGATCCTTAGTAAATTATTGCGGTCATAACTACTTGATTATCATTCATGGAAGAACTGAAGAGAAGCTGAACCACAGGGATGGAAGGTCAGAACCCGAGAGGGCGCCTGATGCTGTCCTCTCTGAGGCAAGAGTGGTGGGAGATGGGAGAGTAAATGCAGAGTATACTAGGGAACGAAGAACCTGAAGGGGAAGCGCACCTTGTGTGCTCTGTCTGGAGTGAGGCTGTCTGTAGGTATTCTAGGTACCCCTCCTGACCGCTGGTTTGGAATCCTCCAGACTCCTGCATCTCTCTTCATCTACCTTTTGAAGACCCAATGCCCAAATTTCTGGAAAGTTTCTCATTCTGCCCCCGAGGCTGTTTCTCTTCCACCCCAACCAACGTCCAGATTCTTCCCTCAGTTCTTATGGAATCCTGCAGCCCCAAACCCTTGGTTTGTTTGGTTCATTTTCTCAAAACTTAACCCAAAGTGTTTGGTAACACATGCGCCCAGCTCCGTGAAGCTCATTCTCTGAGAGACATCACACTTTCTTCTCTAGGCTCAGTGTTGTCTGCTGCCTATTTAAACAACTGCCAGAGCCTCAGACCCCCGAAGTGGAGGATCTTGGGAGAAGGGCAAGGAAATGAAAAGTAGGAGCTTCCACTCTTAGACTTAAGATTTTATTACTGTACACTACATACCAGGGACCCGGCTGGGAGGCAGAGAGAAGGAGGTGAGATAAAATTAATCACAAGACCACTCTCAGACAACTTGCATTCTACTGGAAAAAAACAGACATGAAATTACTAAACAGAGTAGTGCCTAAAGTTAACTGCAAATTGTGAAGCATATAAAAGGCTGAGAGAGTAAAAGGGATGGGAGCTGCAATCCTCTCCGCTTACACTAGGTGGTGCTGTTAGAGGTGGGCCAGGTGCAAATTCAGAGCTTCACACTAGGGAAGAGTTGGGAAGCGACAGGGGACCTCTAGCATTAAAATAAACAAACAAATAAATAAATAACCAACCAACCTTTGAATAATTCTAGATGTACCGAAAAGGAGCAAGAACAAAGGGCAGAGGGTTCCTGTGTGCCCTTGACCCCCCATTTTCCATACCCACAGCACCTTTGTCAAGACGAGGAAACTAACCTTGGTGCATTACTAATAACTACACTGCCCAGTTTATTTGGACTTCACCAGGTTTTCACCTAGTGTCTGTTTTTCTGTTCCGAGAGCCAGTTAGGGATAGCACATTGCATTTAGTCTAGCATCATTTAGATCCTTAAGCAATCATGCCTCCATGGATTTATTTGGCGCACAGATATAAAAGCAGACGCGGAAGGCATAGTGCTGTCGGCACAGGTAGTCCGCAGGCACAAATGCACAGAGGATCAAAGAGGTTCTCAGGAAGCGGAGAGGCCCTCGCTGCCCCAGCCACCCACGTCAGCCAAGTCTTTTGCATTTTTCAGTTGTCTCCCATGGGCCGCCTGGGACAGACCCTGCATTCCCACAGAAGCCTCTCTCCAAATTAAATTCTTTTAGCAAAACGGGACCTGGACTGCAGCATTTATAAATTACCTATGAGGGCCTGTAAACATCAGATTGCTTTTTAAAAATTTAATTGCCCTTTTAAATTTTTAATTCAGAGACAGGGCTGGGGTTGGTGGTGGGGGTCATGCGGGAGGTACACAGGCCAACTCTGGAACTGTTTCCCGTCCATCAAATGGACAGCCCGCCCAGAAAGATTAACCCAGATTCCCCCAAAGAAATCTGTGTCAAATTGATGCTGACTTGGTCTGGCATCTGAGGAGAATCTGGACTTGACAGGATTAACCCTCTCAGTGCCCCGGGGCTCAGGGAGAAGGGCTTTCAAAGGTTTTCTTATGCATATAGCTCAGTGGAAGGCAAAATAGCGCTGAGTCCTGTGGATCGGCAGCGCAGCCAGGGAGGGAGTCTGAAGTGGGAATGAGTGATGAGGAGGTGTTAGTATTCAGGGGGAATTTCCCACCTGATCGCACTAGATTTGTCACTGACGTTTTATCCCACTGTCCACTTGCTGTGAGTTTACCCGGGGGGAAAGCTCCTGCTGCAATCCACAGCAGCCAGCTCCGACACCCATCAGCCACCAGGTGAGTAATCCAGTTAGATCCGGCCCTGAATGAGACTTTTATTTAATGCTAATGAGCCTCTTTCCCTCCTGGGCTTCTGAATCTACACTCCTGCTCCTGGGGGTGGTTTTACTCCAATGAATGACCTCTCCTAATCCTTGCAGAACCACTATGGCCTTCCTCTAGCTAGTTTTTGTTTGTTTGTTTTTTATAGGCATAAAACTACTTATCCTTCTTAATCTCATTTCTTTTCACATTCAATATTATTTTGTATTTGTTTCAGTTGTACAGCATAGAGGTTGGACAATCATATACTTTACAAAGTGCTCCCCCAGATTATTTGTAGTACTCACCTGGCACTGTACATAGTTATTAAAATTGTATTGACTATATTCCCTCTGCTGTACTTAGCATCCTTGTGACCATTTTGTACTACCAGTGTGTACTTCTTAATCCCTTCACCTTTTTAATTCAGTCCTCCAAATTCCCTTTCCTCTGGCAGCCATCTGTCTGTTCTCTGTATCTTTGAATCTCAGGACCTTCTTCTGGTTCTTAATTGTTAAGCGACTCCTTCTCCACACTACATGGATTAGTTTATCTTCTCAGGGCTTCTCCAGAAGCAAAATTAAGGATCCCAACTGCTTGTTACTAAACAAGGGCTTCAGAAGAGGAAGATGTGAGACAGAGAAGATGGCTTAGAACCCAGCACTGTCTGGTTTTTTGCTGTCAAATCGAAGTCTTCATACCAGTCCTTTCACATTGAGCTAGGTACATTGAAGGTCCAGGATGAGGATCCCTGAACTTGGCCAGGAAAAGCAGCCCTAAGACTGAATTCTGACAGTGCAGTGACACAGGCAGGCCTCGCTCTGGCCACTCCATTGAGCTTTATTTCTTTGTTAGAGCCAGATTTATGGTTTGTGCTGAACTTGAATGGCTCTAGCTCCTTACTCCTTTGTCCGCCTGCATGTGGGATAAGATCTCTCTGCCAGTTTCTGCCAAGCAAAGAGTGGATGGTGAAGTTAGTTATGAGCTGGACATCAGGTTTTAAGAGAAATCTGGCATCTTCAGCTGCCATTGCAATCGGAATTTACTATGACATGACTGTTAAAGGTATTTCACTCTATCGTTGCTGCCTAAGTGCTCTGCCTCCATAGAATGTGCATATTTCTACCTTAAATTTATGTAATTGGCTTTCTAAGGGATCTCTCTTTAAGATCTAGGAAAGACTAACAGATGTCTCCATTCCTGAGAATTCATGGAGGTATCATATTCTCATGGCCATCTCTTGCTTGGAGTAATTAATTAATTCAACCACAGAGATTTTTTGCATACCAGCTACATGTTGCGTGCTCTGCTAGGGACTGTGGATGCAGTGGTGAGCAAAACCAAACATGGCTTTTATTTTCTTGTGGTTTATTCTCTATCTCAGGTGCGGTAGACCACCCAGAGATACACCATCCAGATTCCTCCAAGGAAGGAGAGAAGTGTGGTCAGCAAAGGACCTCCAGCTCAGCATCTGCCTCAGCCCAGGTCATGCCCTTCCTGGGGCACCTGCCTCCAGACCCAGAGCCATTTGTTCTGGAGCTCCCTGCAGATTTGGCAGAGGCTTTATGGGGCTGACATCAAATCACAGGTGTTTATTGCTGTTCCCTAATAAACATCTTGTGCCCCAAACTCCATCATAGCATCTGCTTCCAGAGAATCTAACTTGAACAGTGAGTCAGAGAGCAAAGCACTGCATATGTCAAGAAATGTGAAATTGTTTTTGTGGAAGTATTTCAAAGGAAAGTTCACTGGATTCTTGTTTCCAGACCAACACTTGGAAATTGTTTCTCTATCTTCCACCTGGATGCTGGCCTAAACATGGGACTCAACTTTTTTCCTTATTTACATACATCCTTACACCTAGACACAGACAGAGCCATACCTGTTCACCGGAACTCACTGTGGCAAGTTCTTGCATAGGTTTCCTTCTCCTTCTTCAAATATTTGAAAACATGGAAGAGTTATACAACGGGAAAGGCATTCAGGTGGGTAAAATGGGAAATCAGACATCCCAGTTCTTCATCCCAGTCCTTCCACGGTTTCTTCCACCTAGGCTCAGCCTCCAACTCTCTCACAGGCATTCTTTGATTCTGTCCTGTCAACACCATGCATTATTATGCCAAGCAGAATCTCTTTCTTGCTTTCATTTTTCTTCCTCAGCCCTTTAAAATTGCATCTCCTCTTTTGAAGAAAACTCATTGAACTGTAGACCGAAGATCCGTACATTTTTCTGTATGTAAATTATGATGCCTTCATTAAAAAGAACCCGTCCCTTCTGGCCTATAGGAATAAGAAGCCATTGTGCTATCTACTGCTATCTATATCACCCTTTGTTATACAACGATCTAGCAAGTTTTCTGAGGTTACTTTTAGCATCTAATTACACTCTTGGGAAAGGTGGAATTCACCTCTGTCAGCTGGATCTGACTGGTTTGGGGGTAAGGTGGGTTGGTTCTTCTGGGAATATTTGTTTCCTACAGAGCATCTTTTGCTAGATTGTGAGCTCTTTGAGTGTGGGAGCTATCTATGCTACATAGTTGTACATGTGTCTATATCATCTACACCTTTCATCAAGCCTAAACCAGAGAAGGTGTTCAGGGGATACTGAGGACTAAAATATATCAGTTAATTAATGGATGGAGGATTGAGTTCTAAAAACCTATGTAGGCCCCAGGACCAAAAATGGAGACATAGTCAGAGATCCTTACAGTTGTCATCAGGATCTTGGATGCCATTAAGATTCAGGGTGTGTGGGTCAGGGCATTAGACTCCCTGAGAACCTCTCAGAATTTGACCCACATCACCTGGCCTTCTGATGCAGCCCTAGGGTGTCATTTTGTAGAGGGAGGAGGGAGACACATTGTCTCCGCATTCTTAGAAAACTCTTCCTGACTTCTGTACATTGAGAACTTTTTGAGACTTTAGGTATATGGTATCTTGTCCGTGGCAGGAGTGGTGATCGGTAGGAAATGCAGGTATCTGGGGAAGTGGCAAGAGTGTCTGATGAGAGCCTTCTTGGTTCTGCCAGCACTAGCTCTGGGAACTGGCAAACCATCAAGTCTTGGTGACTTAAGACAATAGGTGTTCATCTCTCACCTAAGAAAATGGGCATTCCTGACCTGAGAGAGGCCTTCCATGTTGGCCAAATGTTGACACCCAGGCTTCTTCCATCTTGAGTCTCAGAGTGATCTTCATTTGGCCAGTGGAAGGGGATCACATGTGAGATGTGGCCAGGACTGAAGAAGGTACAAATCACCTCTGCTCACCTTCTGTTACCTAGATCTCAATCACATGACCACATGAGACTGCAAGGCAGGCTGGGGGTATAGTCTAGTTCTTTGCCCAGAAATAAGAAAAACCAATGAGGTCATAAGTGGCATTTTCTACCACAGGAGAAAATGTTGCCAAAAGTAGACAATTTAACTTGGGGCAGAGGCAGCAAGACGACAGACAGAGCAAGAAAGGCTAAAAAGAGCTGAAGCCCTTTTAGCCATTCCGGCAGGCCCACCAGGAATGTCTGGGAAATGTCACTTATGACTTCCACAAGTCCTCATGGGCGGTTTTGAAGGACCCTAGTGGTCCATCATATTGGGTCAGGGTTCATAACAGCACTTACAATGGGCAAACACACCCTTATCCTTCCCTATGTCTCCTGGATTAGGTTATCCAAAGAAGATGTTGAGACAGGTTGGCATATGGGATATTGATAAGGAATTAATATCCATGAAAGGGAAGGAAGCAAGATTGGGCAAAGGGAAGGTTTGAACCATAATGCATTCACAAAGCCTTGTCCAATTCCATGGGTACTTTTGGAGTATATATGGCCCATCAGAGTTGTCCCATGGTGGACTGAAATCATATCTCCTGTAATGATTCTCTGGCTGTGAGCTGCCCCAGGAAGAATGTGCTCTTTTCGAGGGAATTTCTGCAGCTGAGACAAATGCTAAAGTGTCCCGGTGTTTGGGGCAATGAGTCCTTCCTTGCAGGAGAATCTGGGGAGCTCATCTTCCCACCCCCTCACTATAATTTTAATCCACTGCTCTGCTGTCTAGAGTAACACAGCATATCTCCTCTGTGTTCCCAAGGACTGACTCTTAGGTATTTAAAAACAATAAACAAGCCCACTCCATTTTATGTATAAATACTCCTGGGGGCCATTTACATACATGAGTTTAGTTTGAACATATGCAAGTATCTTACCTGGACCTCATGGAAGATATTTGGCTCCCTCGTGGGCTGTTCACCATCATTATATGGGACTTTGGTGTTGAGGGTTTGGGTGGTCCAACTGGGCGTGTGATCAGAGTCCCTCTCCCTCTAAATCCGATGGCTGCGCCCCTTTGATGGATCAAAAGCACCACAGGGACCTTGACCTTTTCAATTAGGTTGACACAGAGTGCATTAAAGATAAGTTCCCTCTTCTCTTGCCTTTATTTATCATTAATATGTTGAACTTCTAGCTGGCAAAGGATAAAATCGTTGATAGCAAATGAATTACATATCAATTAATTTCTAAAGCAAACCTAATGGGCATTTAAGAAGAGAATTTAATGTCTCATTTACTCTCTATAGCTATCTTGTTAAATGCCAATTAAGTATCTAAATATTTCCTACAAGCTTAATGAATTATAATAAGTAATAAGTGATTACCACTTTTTCCTAAGATCTTGGCTCTCTCAGCTTCTGATGCAGCGATAGTAGATTTTTTTCTTGTCCTATTTATGACTCATCAATAGGTTATCTCTGTCCCTCTGCAGGTACAGGGCAGACCCCAGGTTTGCTCATCCAGGCTTTGCTATCTGGTACTGCCTGACAGCACCATGTGGAGCTGGAGTGGCTCACTGCAGATACCCAGGTAACAGAGTTCATGGAGTGCCATTCCATTGGTCTTCTGTAGGGGATGCAGAGAGTAAAGATACAGCCTGTGGAAGTGGGGGTCTGGGGGCATGGTAAGAAATGGTGGGAGGCCTCAATCCAAGCAGAATGGGCTCCTGAACAGCCATCTCTGGCACATCATAAATTGTGTATACATGTTTGGCCCAAATGCCAGTGGCACTGGACCCAAGGTCAAGAGTATGGAATTTGGGATCAAACAGTCCGGAGTGTGAAGCCCAGCTCTCTACATCCTTGTCCTGTGAGTGAACATAAGCCACAGTTTCTGAGTCTCAATTTCCTTATTTGTATTATAGGGATAATATCTCCCCCAGGCGTTTCTTACAAAGACTGAAAAAGAGGATTTATTTAAAGCATTCAATATGATGCTTGCCAAATGGCACACATTCAGTAAGGGCCATTATTTTTAGTTAGGGTAAGTGATATAACGATCATTAAAATATAAATGGTGACCAGGTCGCCTTATTTCTGTATCTGAGAAGGTGTCAGGTTTGGGGACTAATGGCAGTCAGTGCAGTCATAATTGTCCTGAAGCTTGTAGGAGTCCTGTGAAAAGGGCCCGTGATCCTTTCATGATGACAGGGACACTGTGAACAGCATTCACATCGAAACCCTGAGAAAGACAAAGTCCAGTCTGTTCCCCCAGAAAATGCAGGGGACAAGAAGTAACTGCTGCATGACAGCTATTACTTCTCCAACATCCTGGTCAGGAAAAACCTTGCTCCAAATACATAATGCAAGGCAGGGGAGGACCCCCTCCCTGGGGCACAGGGGTGCAAACACAACCCCGATTCCCAAGGACATTCCCACTCCTCAGTGAGGCCGTGCAACCCCACCCTGCCCAATTACTGTCGCTTACACAGTGATGAGACATTCAGATGACAAGTGTTAGGCAACCATTCAAGTCACGTTCTTGAAAAATATTTTTATTACAGGAAAATGCTCATGATGTAGCATTATAAAAGAAGAAAAAAAAACCCAGGAGGTAAATCAAAAGCAGCAGAGACAATAACTGGTGTAGATTCTTGAGTTAAACGAGGCCTTCCTAAGGCTCGCCTCAGCAAAATATCAAAGAGAGGAGAAAAAAGAGACAAAGATCCAGCTGACTCCAAACACACTGACTTGACAGGCAATATGGGTCTTTATGATGGTTTCTTTGGGTACAAAGACGAGAGTTCCACTGCTCATGACATGGGAAAAATTCCTAAAACCCTCCTTTTTAGTAGCTTTCTCCCCAAGTCTGGTAGCCTCCAGTCGCTGGCTAAACAGCACATGACAAAGTAATAACTAAGAACAATAATAATGGCAATAATAATAATAATAATGGTTACCTTTTATTCCATTCTTAAACCAATGTTCTATGTAATTCACATGTACTTACTTGTTTCCCCCCTCTTGTCTCTCTCTTTTTGCCTCTAAACTATCCTGATTCTTATCAGCTTCTCTGTCCATGCCTGCATCATCCGCCAGCTATTCATCCTTTCCTGACATTCATCCTTTCCCTTTTTCTTTTGGTTATCTTCACGTCTAGCTATGATGGTTAATTTTGTGTAACCCTGACTGGGTAACACGAAAGGTGCCCAGGTCAAATATTATTTCTGGGTGTGTCTGCAAGGGTTTTTCCTCATGTGATTAGCATTTGAATTCATGGACTTCGTAAAAAGCAGATGAGTTTCTCCATTGTGGGTGAGCTCGTCCAATATACCAAAAAGGTGGAAAAAAGAGGAATTTGTCCCTTTTGCTTCCTGCCTGCCTGCCTGCCTGAGTCAGGACATCTCATCTCATCTTTTCCAGCCCTTGGACTGGGATTTACACTAGTTTCCTAGGTTTTCCTGGGCCACCAGCTTACAGAGGTGAATCATAGGATCTCTTAGCCTCCATAATCATGTGACCCAGTTCCTCATGATAAATCCCTCTGTGTGTGTGTGTGTGTGTGTGTGTGACCTGTTTCTCTGGAGAACCTTGACTAGTCCAGTGCATAAAAAATGTACATTTGAGCCACAGAGACTGAGTTTGAATCCTGCTTCTGAGATTGCCTAGCTGTACAATCTTGGGTGAGCTCCTTCCTTCCTTCCTTCCTTCCTTCCTTCCTTCCTTCCTTCCTTCCTTCCTTCCTTCCTCACAGATTGGCAGTCCAGGGATGATACAGCATCTCCACATAGTAATTGGGGCTACAGGTTCATCACTACAACTTTTTAAAAGACTGTATTTATTTATTTTTAGAGAAAAGGGAAGGAAGAAAGGGGGGAGAGAAATATCAATGTGTGAGAGATACATTGATCTGTTGCCTCTCATGCACCCCAAACTGGGGAGTTGGCCCACAACCCAGGCATATACCTTGACTGGGAATCAAACCAGCAACCTTTGGGTTTGCAGGTCGGCACTCAATTCACGAGCCACATCAGCCAGGGCTCAGGTGAGTTTCTTAATCTCTCTGTGCCTCAGTTCCACACCTGTAAATGGGAGTGACGACAGTTACATACAGGCACATGACGTTTGTCTTAGCCTGTTTGGGCTGCTGCAACAAAATATCACAAACTGGGTGGCTTATAAACAATAGAAATTTATTTCTCAGCGTTCTGGAAGCTAAAGGTCCAAGATAAAGACACTAGCAGATTTACTGTCTGGTGAGGACCCGCTTCCTGGTTCACAGATGACACCTTCTTGCTGTGTCCTCGTTTTGTGGAATGAACTAGGGAGCTCTGTGAGGTCTCTTCTTATGAGGGCACTCATCTCATTCACAAATTATCCACCCTCAAGACCCATGCACCTCCCAAAGGTCCTGCTGACTAATGCCATCAACTTGGGGGGTAGGATGTCAACGTATAAAGTTTGGGGTAACACAACATTCAGACCATGGCAGGGTTACATTAAAGAGTAAATAAGTCAGTATATATGAATTACATAGAACATCAGTTGGTTTAAGAAGTGAATAAAAGTTAACCATCATAATCATTATTATTTCTATTATTGTTGTTAGTTATTGTTGTCACATGGATAAATTGATCTCCCCTCAACTTCTTCAAACTCTCTTTCTAGCCATAAAAATGCCTGCTTCTCTTCTTACAAAGGAGGGGAGAGAGGATTTGCAAATCATCCTTATTTAACATCTGCTTACATATTGTTGTATTAGGCAGAAAAAAATGCCTGGAAAGAAATGCATGTGTGGTAAGCAGAATAATGTCCTCCCACAAATGTCCACTTCTAGATCCTGGAGCCTGGGAATATGCTACCTTAAGTGGCAAAAGGGACATTGCAGGTGGGATTAAGTTAAGATTCTTGAGATGGGATATTATCCTGGATTGTCCGGGTGGCTCAATGTAATCACAGGGTCCGTATAAGTGAAAGGGAAAGGTAGGACTGTCAGAGTCAGAGAAGGAGGTGTGACAGAGAAGGAAGTAGAAGTTGGGGTGATGCTGTGAGCTAAGGAATGAGGGCAGCCTCTTGAAGCTGGAGAAGGCAAGGTAGGGATTCTCCCCTGGAGCTTCCAAAAGCGTTTCAGTCTTCCCAACATCTTAATTTTAGCTCTACAAGGCTCACTTTCAGACTTCTGAACTCCAGTATGAGTGTGTGGTAAGTTGTTAATAGCAGCAATAAGAAATTAATATGGCTTCAAAGCTATAGCTTAAAAAGATTCTGTCTCTCATGAACTTACAGGAAGTTTTGGTTTTCTTCTTTAAACTGTCTCTGTTTTCCAAATTAAGAAGGAAAATGTGAGTTTAAAAAATAATTGATCAATTGCAGATGCTTACCACATGCCGGTTCTGTTCTTAGGCTGTTGTAGAAAACACCCAGCCATGTGGATTGAAGTCACCCCTACTGTGTGGTCATTCCCCATCGCTGAGTTTACCAGGGTTCCCAGCCCTACCATGGCCTGAGCAGCCCTTCTGTGTCCTCTACACTGATGCTTCTCAAACTTCACAAAGCCTATAAAACATGGGACATCTTGTCTAACTGCAGTTCTCTCAACATCATTAGTCATCAGGAAAGTGCAAGATAAAACCCTGTTGGAATAATTGCAGTTAAAGAGACTAATAATACCAAGTGTTCCTGAAGATGTGGTTCAACCTGAACTCACATCCGCTGTGAGTGGGAATGGAGAATGGTAAAGCCACCTAGAGGAACCAGCCATTTTCTTAAAGTTAGACATACAGAGAGCATATGATTGGGCCACCCACTCCAAGATATTTATCCTAAAGAAATTAAAGGGTCTGTTCTCACAACGACTTAAATAGGAATATTTATAGAAGTTTTATTCACAGTAGTCAAAATCTAGAAACTACCTAAACAGTCATTGACTGGCCAAGGTGACGGAGTAGAACCCAGCACTAAAAGGAATGACCTATGCGTACACTCAGTGTCTATGGAACTCACCACAATGTGAGTGAACCTCAAAAGCATTACTCTGAGGGAAAGAAGCCAGACCCCATGGAGAATATACTACAGGATTCCATTTGTGTGGAGTGTAAACTAATCTATAGTGAAAGGAAGCAGATCAGTGGTTACCTGGGACCAGGGCAGAGGGAGGGATGGACTGCCAGGGGGCGCAGGATGTCTTTTTGGGGGATGGAACTCTTGGCGTTTTGATTGTCATGGTGGTCTCATGTGTGCAGATGACCACTACGGTTCATCCGATTTTGCACTTTCAATGGATATAAATCATTCCTCAATTAAGTTGATAAACAGATAAAAAGCAGATTCTGATTCACAAGTCTGGGTTGGGCAGGCCAGCCTATATTCCTAGTCAGCTTCCAGTTGCTGCAAAGCTGCTGGTCGGAGGATTATATTTTAAAGAGGAAGGCTCTAAATTATCCTTTCTTTACTTCCTCCATTTGCAGCAGACAGATTTGATTCCTTTTGTGCTAAGAAAATAAAGATCTTCAAAACTGTGGTAACTTTTACACAATAGAATATTACTTGGCTGTAAAAAAAGAAGAAAATCTTACCTTCTATGACAGTGAGCATGGACCTGGAGAGTATAATGCTAAACGAAATAAACCAGACAGAGAAAGACAAATACCATATGATTTCACTCATACATGGAATCTAATGAACAAAATAAACAAATAAAATAGAAACAGATTCATAGATACATCGAACAGACTGACAGCTGTCAGAGGGGAGCGGGTCCGGGGCTGGGTGAAAAAGGTGAAGGGATTAGCTGAAGAAGAAGAAGGAGAAGAAAAAGAAAGAAAAAGAAGAAAAAGAAAGAAAAAGACACAGATAACAGTTTGGTGATTACCCCAGAGAAAGGTGAGTGGTGGAGGTAGAGGAGGGTAAAGGTGTGACAAATGGTGACCGAAGGAGACTTGACTTTTTGTGGTGAACACAAAAAACAATATACAAAATTGTATAGCTGAAACTTACATAATATTGTTAACTAATGTTGCCCCAATAAATTCAATAAAAATTAAAAGAAAAAATCATTTCCCCAGTCTCATCCCACCACCCAGATTCTCATTCCAGGCCACAGGATCTGGAAACCTGCATTTTCACTAGCTCTCCAGGGATTCTAAATCTGATGCCAGTGGTGTAGGGCCAGGTTCTTCACCGATTGCCTTGCAGGATGGACATTAAAATCAGTGAGAACGAATGAAGGATAGGGATTTAAAAACTAAGTACTAAGCAAACGTCTTTTGTTATTATGGAAATAAATTGTTTTCCTTCAAACGCTAAAGCTGTATCAAGATAAGAAGGAGCTGAGGTAGGACGCAGTTCAGAACTAAAGCTATTGCTCTAATTGGACCAGGTAACTGAACGCTAAAAATTCTGCAGAATCAAGGGATTTAACAAAGATTGGAAACTCAGTTTTTGCAGTCAGAAACACTTGATTCCCAACTATGGTCCTTATTATAGTGTCATCTTAAGAAACGTATTTCACCTCTCTGAACCTCAATGTGCTCATTTATAAATAAAAATACGACCTCCTGGGATTGTTGTAAATGCTCAATGAAATAATGCATGTAAAGTACTTAGCTGTGTGTGGAACAGAACATACTCACTAGATGATAACAATGTTCTTCCTACTAATGTTGGCCAAAAAGAAAAAAAAATGAGAAGAAAATAAAGATCTTCAATAGGGAACTTCCTCCAGTACCTGTCTCCTGAATATGAGCGATGATGTAGATACATGTAGGGTAAAATACTTCAAAAGACACACCCACTCACCTTTTTGTTATGACACTGCCTTGAGCTTTAAATGGAAGCACACATGACTAGTATCAACAATGCATAGGGATTATCGTACTATCACTCTAAGTCTTTGAACAGATTTCTCACCGTTGCTTAAAACATCCATTTCAGGCACGATTAGAAGACAATAAGAATATGGCGTGGCAGGTATGGACACAATATAGTTAATACTTTTTGACCCATGGGGATTAGAAATAATTCAGGACCAAACAGAAAGGTTGATGATCATCGTGTGCTCTTGCTTAGTGCTCTGGTCAGCCTTGGCTTCCTCTACAGGGCGCAAGGTACCCATGAGTAAGATAATCCCTTCATATTGACACAAATCCTTCACATGCAGCGTGGGGCAAGAGTAGCTTTACAGTTGTGAGTGTGCAAAACAGTTTATTCTCGTATTATTATTGACTCATTATTGTATTACCTTCCATATGAACAACTGTAAACCTGCTTGCCCCACCCTGATGCTCTGAAGGATAAAGCTTCATCGAGAAGCAGTTCCTGGGAGTCATCAAGACGATCTCACTAGCAGCAGAAACTAACTCTGTCTCCCATTCTAGTTGTTCCTAGTGGCAATCCAAACCTGTATCTCAACAAAGTAATACGTTGAGATAGTTTAGGGACCTCAGAATAGCACTAAGTAGTTGAAATGATGGGTGCTGTACGAATAAATTCCAAATTCCTTGTGTACTGGCCCAAACAAAACAAATAAACCAACAATAACTAGTAGAAGTATTGGGTATAGCTATACCGTTTTGTAGATTTTATAAACTTGTATCCTGTTATCTAATATCTCTTTAAATATCAATAAAGCATAGAGAAGAGAGCAGACATTATGTACCTGTCCCTTTAGCTGTTAATTCTTTTATGGTATAATTTTATAACTTCAGGAAAACATGGAGAATTTAAGAATCATAAGCCTCCTTCAGTGCAATCAAGTTGTATTTGTATTGCTTAGTGGTTAGCCCATAGTGGCTATTCAGGAAATGCTTGATTTCTTAAAAAATAGTAGTTTGGCTTTTAAAGATTTTTAAAAACAATCTTTGTAATCTGGTACAAGTTTGGATAAGAAGACGGCTAAAGTCATTCAAAAGTGGAATGACTCAAAGTTTCTACATATGTCAGACACAATTCTGTCTTCCTGTATTCAAAAAAAAAAAAAAAAAGTAAAGCCAGAGTCACCTGGAAAAAATGGTTTCCTAAGTGTCCTCTCTTCTCGGGTCCTCATGACGTTATGAAACAAGCAACAACCAAGCTCCTCTAAAGCTAAACTAACGTGAAATAACCCAGGGCTTGAACTTGTCGCTTGACGTTGCTTTAAATTTTAATGCGAACTCGGGAATAGATTTGTGAGCAGCAAGGTAACGCCAAGGCCATGAAATATTGATTCTGTACATTTTCTTATGCATTTTTATTCTCCAATTTAGTAAATTTTTCATCTTGCCTGCACTTAGAGGTTGCCTATGAAGTCCTCACGACCAATTGTATTAGCTGTTGTAAATAAATAACCGTCGCCCGAGCTGAATGAATGGCTGGAGGTGGGCAGGACCCCGCTCCTCCTGAGCACTGACTTCCCACAGCCCAGCCCACGGAGGATGGAAAGGGAGGTCACAGTTTTCCACACCGCAGAGAAGCAGAAGCTTTTCGAGGAATCGAGAGTTTTAAGTGAAGCAACGGCGAGGAACTTGAATGTCTCAACAGAAACTGAACCACCGTTTTGACAGCTGCCCCTCCTGGTATGGGAGAAGGCAAAATTGATTTTCGTTTGTTTGTTTATTTGTACTAATTTACTTGTTAATGTTTGTGTTTAAATCCAAACATCAAGATAGGGTGTCATTGCATGCCTGCTTCCTGGAGAAGATAATCAAGTGGGGAACGCTTCATATCCCTACTTTAGAGGAAGTAAAAGTAACTGACCCCACCACTGACTCTTGTCTCTGTGCCGAGAGTCCCGTTTTATCAATCACATGAAAAGACAACTCCGTCAGATATTTATGACTGTCTTCGTTCTACAGTGTACGCCTCTGTCCGAGAATACACATCTGCACTTCTATACTCAATGTCTCGTAGGAGGTGGCATCCGAAAGAAAGACGGAAACCAGTTCTGACAGTAAATGGCATGCTCCTTGGTAAAATGACACATGGGAGGGCCCAGTGTGGCTCTGGCACTTGTGAATGTCACCATGACTCCTTTACACATGTTACACATTAATTATAACTTCTCTGTTGTTGAGTCAGATGGGCTGTTTCTCCAGGTTCATGGTCACATTGACCAGAGATTCATCACAGACTATTCCATGGGCCCCAGTTTTCTTCTTCCATATTTCCAGAACACAACAGAGGAGGAGGTGGGGTAAGAGCAGTTTGAATATTTAGCCTTCAAATAGATGAAAATATGGCTCTTTTTATTTGATCAGCAATTCAGTTATCCTATTGGGTGGGCAACAGTGTCTCTCATTCTTGTATTTTCTTCCTGTTTTATACTTATTACAATTATAAATGTTTGCTTATTGTAGAAAAAAAAACTTAAAGCATACAAACAACAAAGATTTGTTTAACTCTCTACCTCTGACATCCCCACCTGGTGAAGAAGAAACAACACAGGAGGAGAATAAAGATCGTTAATAATGTGTTATTTTAGTTTTTTTACTTCAGCATACATTCTAATAGTCTCCAAATAGTCCTTTAGTAGTTTTTAAACCTTTTTGAAATCATCTTTAGTTTCTCTATGTACTTTCAAATCCTTAAATACTTGATTCATATGCTATCTAAATGTACAGTGAAAAAGAAAATTTAATTGCTTAAATAGGCTCCAAGTAGGATTATTTTTCCTAAATTTGGTAGTCTTTGTATTTGTTCAGTAAGTCTGCATTTTGGAGGAGCAATCTTCTGAATATGTTCATCTGACCACATGAATGTTGTGTTAGTCCATAAAGCTTGCGCAGATGCTCACCTGCAAATAGTGTCGCCTGGAAACAGGTATGGCACAAGCACAGGTACAGCAAAATGTATCACATTAACCCAAGATCCCACATGCTTGGGCTAGATGTCAGTGTGAGCACAGGCATCTATCTCTTCTTAAACTCTTTTTAAATTCTTCACTCCATCCCTAGCTAAAACCACGTTGGGAAAATCGCAAAGGGAAAGGGTAGGCAGGGAAGAACTAAAACTAGAGACTGATCCATTAAAACTGTGAGAGATTGGGATTGGGAATGTTTTGGTAGACAGAGTGCAGAAATTGTGAGACTCGGGAAGACATTAAGGGTTCCACTTACAACTCTTTCCTAAGAAAAAGTGTTATCATCTGGAATAAAACACTGGGCTCTGGTGGGATCTATGCACTTCTCTGGAGAAGTGAGAACTAGGTCCATGGATAGGCCATGTGGCAGGAACTGACCTCATAATTTGAGCTTCATTTGAACTTCAAGGATCAGCATTGTGACAGCGGCACTTCAAGAGTCCAGGATTAGCCTGGTGGTCACACGAAGAAGAAAAGGATGAGGACCTGTGCATTATGGAAAAAACTTGAGGATACCCTGGGGAAAAATCATTAAGTTTTCCTAATTAGGAGTAGGAAATGTTGAAGGTGTGGGAAGCTCCCCTGGTTGGTGACACTGACAGAGGTCAGAAGTTTCTGAATGCAGGGGCATTGGGAAGACCTAGGATTCAAGTAGTTGCCACATCAAAGAAAATCCTTTTGGGGTTAGAGAGGCATTTCCTCCAAGTGTCAAGCAATAGTACCAGGAAAGAGCCTGGGCATAGCCAAAGCTTACACTGGAGCAGAGGCTGTGCCAAACTAAAAGGGAATAGAAAACAGCGAGGCGAGAACAACAACAGTTTCTCTCTGCATGGAAAGAATTGCTGCAGAGATAAATGTTCTTATGAACACTACTCATAGCTCAGGCTTCCTCTCGCCCCCTCCAGCTGCTCAATAACAATGAGAGTGTTATAAATTTACACTGAAGAAACCCTCCAGTTTGAGATCGGAGAAGCCAAGATCAACCAAAGGGAACCAGAAGGGGAAGCAAAGACGATTTACTCAAAATGTTTATGGAAAAACACCAGCCCTGCTTGCACATCACATCATTTTAAGATGAATAACCAACGCAGCAACAACATCAGCTCCAAGGAGCATTGCAAATGATAGAATATTGAGCAAATGCGTTCCATGGGCAAAGCACACAGTCAACAAAGGCAATGTCAAGAATGTCTTCTTGTGTCTCTAATACTATGCAAGAACTTAGAGGGTCTGTGAAACCAGAGATGAAAAGTGGAATAATAATGAGATTTAAGGGAAAAGAGAGATGGACAAAATGTAGGCAGTTTAGAAAACTAAATTATATGAGCAAGAAGGATGTAAGGACAGACTCCAGTATCTGTTTCAGGAACCCTAAAACGAAGAGGCAACACTGCAAGGGTCAACTAAGTGATGTGGGGTACAAGCCAATCAGAGTGCCTGGAATAGAGATAAAAGGGCCAGGATTGTGAGGGCAATGAGAAAGAAGATGCTGGGAATGGAAGGCAAGAAGGAAAATAGAACAAATTTCTGAAAAAGATCCTAGAAAAAAGAAAAGGAAGCAGAAATTAGAAATAGAATAGAAGACATTTTTCTGAGGGGAAAAAAAGAGGTTTTGTTCCTTGGAAAAGCCACAGTCTTGTTGTAGAGCTTTAGTGAAATATCTGGAGATATCTTGGCAATTTTGTTTTACTCTTAAGGAAAACCAAAGAACGTGGCAAACTTAAAAAGGGAAGGAAGTTGCTAAATAGAAAGAATGAGAAATCTGCCTAGCTCCAGAATTCTTTCTACACCCGGAATGGTAGAAAAAGAAATGGCACAATGTCTAGGGAACTTCGATAGTGAAAAAGCTGTGACATAGAATTCTAACATCAACCCAGATTCTGTTCATATATAAAAACAAGAAAAGAAAAAATGGAGAGAGAGAGAGAGCAAAAGATACTGTAATCAACATCCTGATACTATTTCTGCTTACCTTCAATTCATTCTTCTCCAAGTGGCCAGATTGATCTTAAAGTGTGTATCAGATCACATTACCGCTCTCCATGCCACTGATGCTGAAACAAACAGAAGCATCAACGTGTGTATAAACACCTGAGACCAACTACTTGTCCAGTTGCATTTCAGCAACAGTTTCCTATGGTCTCCAGACACCCTGACTTCCTTCTCATCCTCCAATGCGCCAAGCTGTTCTCACCTTCGTACTCATGGGTAGTGTTCACTCCGACTAGACCCTGCTGCCCCTCCACTATTA
>VMDR010017654.1:0-19887 GCA_007922815.1 Macrotus californicus
AAAAATGATATGATTAAATTATGGTACAACCTCATGTTGGAATATTAGATAGCCATTAAAATATATCTTAGAAGAATATTTAATAACATGAATAAATGTTCACACTACTAAATTAGTGAGAAAATGGGGTATGGAGCCAATTATGTATAGTTCATTGTATTCATGTTTGTATTTGTACTTGGTTTGTTTGTTTTAATCTTCACCTGAGGATATGTTTATTGATTTTAGAGTGAGAAGAAGGGAGAGAGAGGAACATTGATGTGAGAGAGAAACATCCATTAGTTGCATGCCCTATGTGCCTTGACATGTGCCCTGACAGGGGATCGAACTCATAGCCTTTTGGTGTATAGGACGATGCTCCAACCAACTGAGTCACCCGGCCAGGGCCATGTTTGTTTGGATATATGTGTGTGAGTGTATAAAATTTTAAAGAAAATACACCATATCAATGGTAGTATTTACTGAATGATGTGTTGGGATTGTAGATAACTTTTAATGTTCATTTTTTTAACTTCTCTATTTTCCAAATATTCTATAACAATTCAAGCATTGTTTTTATAAGTAGACAAAAAGTAAATATCAATGAAAATAGTCTCAAAGATATTGCAAAAAATACTCAAGTAGAGGTGTCGACAATATTTTCATCATATATTTCTTCAGGGAAATTTACTTGAGTGCATAGTCTTTTCAAGGTGTACACATTTGAAAGGAACACAAGCCAGCTGAGTTTTATCACAAATAATTCTTAATTTATATTCCACAAATGAATTTGACTTATGGTGCATATTATGTGTTTTCATCAAAAGTGCTGAAAAGAGAGCAGACCTACAGACAAACAGGTTACATGAAGGTACTTTCCACACTTCAAAGGGAGTCTCAGTTGGAAGAGTCGTGTGACTGTGGCAATCAAAGGAAGTCAGCCATTGAGAACAGAAAGTCACTTCTGCAAAGCCTGATGAGTTCTCAGCCTGCCTGCTGAGCTGGGGTGAAAATCCCATTTTCTTGTAAAATTCAAGGGTACATACTATATTGCCAAACCAAAAACAACAGTGTTGTGAGCTTGTGGATGTAAGGGTGTCAACTAAATCCAAGGTCAGCCTCTATTCCTAACAGATTAATCTATTTCCTGGAGTAACACAATTTTCAATTATCTCTTTTATTTTAAAACAAGAGAAATTAAGGAAAAAAGTAAGAGTCACACTAAATTCACATTGTTTTTTGCAAGTGTAAGTCCATCATTTCTTTGATATATCTGATGGTGTATGTTAAGGCTCTGAATTTCTCTTCACACAGGCAAGGAACACAGCCCTGTCATAGACAGCAGGGTCTCTCTGAATGAAAATGGGCCTGTTTCCAAATATGAACTAAAAACACGCAGACTGAATTAAACGTATCTGTTCATATCAGAACGGTTGGGAGTGATGTGACTTGTTTATACAAGACCACAGAACTCTGGCCTTGATGCTTTGTACAAAATTTAAAAAGGAAATTGGCTGAACTTTATGATTCTATGTTGTTCGATTAGAAAGAGATTCTAAATCACTCAGGGGCTCATACTTTCTACACACAAAAGCCAAATTCCTCAAAATGTGAGCCTTGCCTTCCTTCTTTGTAGTTCCCACCACGCCTGTGCTTTCATGCTGCAGCTGAGAAGTCCTGAACTGCTCCTGGACTTTCAGTGACTTGCACGTGCTGTCACCGCTCTCCACGGTCAGAGGAAATGGAATGGACTCTGCATGAAGATGGCCAAGTCTGGGTCTTGTTGGTCGCCACGTCAGTGTCTGCCCCCAAATTTAAGTGTATCAAACGTATCGGCAGTCTAATGAGTGTGACGACTTAGATTACACCCATCAGCTCTTGGGACTAGAAAAAAAAAAGCTGATGCCGGTTCTTAACTATTCTGCTTTCTGAATGCTCTCCTAAGCCTCTTTTGTGGTTTTGCTGATGATGATCCTTTATTTCTTTGCTTCTTTTAATAGGATTCTTTCCCATATCTTATTTGTGGTTGACACCATGTGGAGTAGTGGCTTTTCTTCTTGATGATATTCGGTAAACAAACCGTAAAAACCTGAAGCAGTGACTGCCTTTAGGTCAAGCAACCAGACCTCATTATGGCTGCTCAACGCCCAGGCGTCTTGCAGAGGTGATAAGAAAACTCTAAGAATATTTGTGGGCAGGGACTATTCCTTCCTCACACCCTCCTGTGGGGGCATCCTAATAAAAATATTCTAAGATGACCATTTGGGAGAATAGCTTCTGGTGCTTCTCAGAAAGCTAGCATGGATTAGAAAGTGACTTCAATTTTCTCTCAGCTTTCCTTATCTGCTGTTTATTTAGAATAAGAACATGTCTTTGTGTGTGTGTGGCCAAAACATAACTGTCAGCACTGGCATTGTGAAAGAGACTCCAGGCTTGTTTTGTTTTTTTTTCTCTCTTGTGTTCTCTGAATAGAAAATGATTACACTGTGGCTTGCTATTGATTAACTAAATCATCCAACTATAGAGAAAGGAGAAAGTGTAGTCCAGAAACCATAGCAACCTCCACGATAATGAATCCCATAATGACAGGCTTTCAGAATGTCCAGGCTTCCAGGTGGCAATTGTTTATAATTTTGCCTGTGGTACTGGATCATCCACAGTGAAGTTGGCTGGGTGCACTTGTGGGCGCCATTCTGATTATGAAAGGGCGAGCTCGTAGTGGCTGCTATGAGATGTAACAACAGAAAAATTAGCTTTTATGTATTGTATGATCAGGGAGGGATTACCTATTCTTACCTAGTTCATTAGGAATCTGCATGTATCTTGTCTTAGTTTGTTCAGGTTGCTGTACAAAATACCATAGACTAAGTGGCTTAAACGACAAATGTTAAACAACATTTAACATTTATTTCAACATTTATTTATTGTTGTTTAATAAATGATAAACAATGAACATTTATTTCTCATACTTCCTGAGACAGAGAAGCCCAAGATCAAGGTGCCAGAAGAACTGGTGAGGATCATCTCATTATGTCCTTACATGGCAAAGGGCACCAATCCCATTCAGGAGGGCTCTACCTTCATAACATAATCACCTCCCAAAAGGCCCCTCCTCCAAATGCTATCACATAAGGTATTAAATTTCAACCTATGAATCTGGAGGGAGACGAACATCCAGCTTATGGCATAGCTGCAGCCATTAACTGATCTTTTAATTTCGCTCGATCACCTACGTGGTAGTGTCATTTCAGTCTTGGAAGAGTCACTTCCATTTTGGGGGCCACAGATGGAACTCTCATCAGGAGCTGCTGGTACTCTTGTTGTTCAAGAGTGAGAACATTAAAATTTACTAGTGGTATTTCTACAATATATTTTATGAGGATATCTATTTCACTGCCAACCATAAACTCAAAAGATGAGAAATTGCAACCCTGGAAATAAACTTCCATAGTAGTGATATCACCTGGAAACCAGGAGGAAAGGTCAGAAGTAATAACCTTTCTTTATTTAAACCAGAAGATTTTTTTCACCATTTGTAATAGTCTTTCTCACTACATTTGCAAAAATTTTAATACCCTAATTTATACATACAAAGCCAGAAGAACACTGCGGTCTTTCACCCTTGTTGCTCTGGTATTCAATAGTTTGCTGGTGTATGGTGAAGCCGACTATCAAAAGCAAACATTGGAAATAACTTATAGATTGTTTTGAATGCAGTGTTTTGCTTATTTAGAAGAGTCAAAAGACACCTTATGCAAACTTATATTGTGCTAACTAATCTTGTATGCTAAAACTGCTCTAAAGAAAAAAAACTTATTCATTCATTTTTTAAAAATAAAGCAGGCAGGAAATATTGAATGTCTAGTGCATGCTAAATACTTTGGTGGGCACTGGGACAGCCAAGATAAAAATTATCTTCCTTTAAAGGGTCAACAGACTAGAAATCTTCATTTCTTCTGGTTAAGAAATCAATGGTACCTAAAGATTTTAGGGAATTTCCAGAAGGAGATTTGCTATCAATTAAATGGCTCTCAATAGCATACTCATTTTCTCTGAAGCTCTTCTTTTTAACAGGCTGCTTAAGGCTTATGTGCTTATCTTTTATTAAAACAACTCTCAAACCAAGGATAATGGTAGGTAATCTCTCCTTCAGTAAAGAAAATATGCCTCAATCTAAGGTTTCTGTAGCCTGCAGTTAGATTGGAAAGAGCTAAGCTTTGGGCTGTGACTGAATGAGGGAGCAAATAACAGAGATTATAAGGGCATATCCTAACTTTTGGAAACCATGACTTTTGAGTCATTTCCATATGCTTGTATTTATCTATGAGTGTTTCTATGTGTCTAAGTCTCTCTGCCTCAGCAAGACTTTACTCCTGGGGTAGACAAACTATACGTTAACTTTTTATATCCATAGTTTAAACAAGTGTTTAATAAGTACTTATTGACTCAAGACCACTCCCATAATATAAATTACAATTTAAATGTATAAAACATTCAGAAACAATACAACCTATATGACACTGAAAATGATGACAGCATATTCTTTTAAGAGATTTTTTATCAGCTTCAAACCTGCAGTTGGGTTTTAGTCATCATTTAAATCCACTTTGGGGTTATGCAAGGCTATTTTTTGAAGCCAAATATAATGATGAATACATAAGTTTGCATTGCACATTCTCCTTTTAAAGAACTAATTTAGCTTATCTCTCAAAAACAGGTTTGATTAATTTAAAATATGCCCTTGGATATTGACTTTTCAAAGTGAAAATCTACAATAGGCTTGGTGCACACAGACGCTGTATACTGATCAGGGAGGGCAAAAAACGCGGAGTCAGCAGAATCGGTGCCTTTTTCCAAGGGCTTGACCTTTAACGTCATGTAGTCAATGTCTCATTCTTTCTCATCATTAATTATTGTTTTTAAAACAAATGGTAAAATGTGCATGAGGCTTATTAGGATGTATACCACTTATAAGTTGTTGTTATGTTATGTTATGTTATGTTATGTTATGTTATGTTATGTTATGTTATGTTATGTTATGTTATACAAAACAAATGTATCATGAAGCAAGAACTCACATAAAAGTCCTGTGGCTAATCCTTCCCTTTGAGGTAAGCAGTATTTAGGGTGAGAAAGGAATAAAGTATTTAGTTAATATTCCATGGCTGGTAGATTATTACATTTGAAGTCGCAATAGAGATGATTTTGCTTATCTAAGTAAAACTTGTCTTTATCTGCACTACTAAATGCAGAAAAAGCATGGGAAATATAAAAACAACAGTCAACTGATATTGAAAATGCAACTAGATCTGTAGACAGGATTTTGACATGATGGTGAGTCAGAAATTCTTTTTAAAAGCCTATTACATGCATCTGTTTTCATGAAAATAAAAAGTACATTTTTCCCTACCCTACCCTGTCCATACTGGACAAAGAGCTGACTTGGTGGTTGTTCTTCCCTAGGCCTTGTAGGTGTTACAGAAGTCTGAATACAATTCCAAACTGTTTACAACAGGTCCTTGAATAATTTCATTTCATTCAGTGTTGGTTTGTTATAATGTCGAGGCAAAAAATTAATTCCTCACCAGGGCTACTGTCCGTGTGGGGTTGGCATGTTCTCCTATGTCTGTGTGGGTTTTCTCCAGGTGCTCTGTATTCTTCCAACATCCCAAACATGGGCAAGTTAGATTAATTAGTATGTCTCAGTTTTCCCAGTATGTGTGAGTGTGTGGGTTGTGAGTGGTCCTGTGACAAAGGATGTCCTGTCCAGTGTGGGGCCCTGCCCTGAGCCTGAGTTGGCAGAGGAGAATCTGACCACCCATGACATGGCACTGGAATAAGCAGGGTGGAAAAGAATTATATTACTTTTTTTATTCAACTTCCTTAAATGTATATATAGCTCACATTTATTGTGGTGTTTCATATTAGAAGTGTTTGAGGTCTTTATTTAGAAGTTTAGTGATTTTTTGTGTATATAACCAGAAACATGCCATAGGAACTTGCCTCATTTATATCAATTAGTCTATGGTAAAACTGGCTTCCTTATACGTCATTTTGCTTAGTTGTGGTTTCTAAGAGCCTATCGAGGATGCTAAGTGAGGATGTATTGTGGTTCACTGTACCAGCATGTATGTTTGCATAACTGAACATTTCATCAACTAGACATGCTCTCCAAGGAGCAAGCACTGGAATCTGAATCCAAGTCAAGAAGGCATCCAAATACACTGGTTTGAAGCACTCATGAGAGTCAACCCAATCTGGTCTGCAATCCTGGCTCTGCTGTCTACTCCTTTGTGTCAGTATATAAGTTACTTAACCTCTATAAAGTCAAAATAAGCACTTAACAAATGGTAGTCCTTGTAGGATTTTATTAACATGGCAAAGGCTGTTATTTCAAATAAGTCAGAAAATAAACTGTTACTTAATAAATTGTACTAAAACAAATAATCATTTTATTTGGAAAGAACTTTGGCCCCTGACTTATACTGTGTATACCTGGACAAACAGTAATAAAAATAAAGGCTAACTTGCATGCCCAGACCCCATTCTAAGCATGCATAGTAACTAATTTAATCCACACAACTGAGCAGGAAGGTGTGAAAATTATCCCCATTCTACAGATAAGGAAGTGGAGGCAGAGAAAGGGTTAGTATCTTGCCCGAGGTCCTACAGCTATTAGATGGCAGAGCCAGCGTTCACACACAGATAACCTGCCCCAAGTCAGGCCTCGGTCTCTATGTTGACCTCTACTGGTCCTACTGTACCATCCTCTTAGTTTACTGATACATTCTATTTAGTGTTATTTTATTTAATATTTTTCTATTGATAATTATTCATAGGGATAATTTCTTTCCTCTTCGCACTACCTTTGTGTGATTTTGGTATTACTGTTATTCTGCCTTCATAAAAAGGAATTTGGAAGCTTTTCATCACTTTGCTCTTGAGCATTTTAAATGGCATTAAAGGATTTTTTGTTGAATGTATGGAAGGACTCACATAGTCCTCTTCCCTCATCTTAATATCCTATGACATTTCTATGAGCACAATTCATGTTCCATAGGGACCGGCATGTCTTTAGAATGGCCATGCAAAATTCCTTTTCCGGTAGCCATACTGCTGGAACACGAAAACAAACACATCATCTGACAAGAGGGCAGAGAACTGAAAGTCAGAGAAGCATGTGCGTTGTGCTAACTGTCTCCTTATTCTGGGATGCAGCCTGTGACCAACCACACAGCTCCCTGGTGCACGTCTCCTGCTGAAGTCACTTCTCTGAAGTCAGGGGGAGGAGGTCCTGTCAGGGCGCAGACACGACCACATGCATATTTAGAAGGAGGTGTGGCTGACTCAACCCCTCTTCATCACTCCCCGGTGCTAATCAGAGGTCTATTGTGAAGCACTGTGGCTCAGCCATCACTCTGGATCTCTGGCTTATGTGCAAAATAATGTCTGTCTTCGGAAGGTTTCTGAGAAGTGATCCACAGATCATGCAAAAATATCTCAAGTGGGACAAAACATTGCCAAAAAACTGGATCCTTGGACACAGCTATTTCTTACTGTATGATGACAAAAAGCATAAAAGGGAAAACTAGGCATATAATTTTAACCCCAGGGAATTTATTATGAATTCATCCATTTTACAGATGAAGAAATTGAGGTCCATAAAGTTGAAATAACTTTAAGATTTCTCAGTTATTGGTAACTAAATGAGTTTCAAAACCAAATTTCCTGGTTTTGGGCCTTTCTTCTCTGCCACTATGTCTCCTAGTCCACCAGTGAGTAGAATTAATACTCTAGGTGAGGACCTTTATATGCAGCTGCACAGGCTGTGTGCTGCTCAACTCCAGGTGGGGGCATCCTACAGACTAAGATACGAAGAATGGAGTGCTGCCGCCTACCCATGGCCTTGACTTGTACCATGCCAGTGGCACCCTAGGTTAAGGTGGGGAGACGTCTCTTCATTGATTTTTGCTTTTAAGTAAATTTCTTGAGAATAAAGTTCCTTCCCTAAAGCTCAGGTATTATTCAACAGGGATTGAGTTGAAAGATGTTCATGACTGACAGAAAAATTCTTACTAGTCCTATCATGGGGACTAATTCACTCCTCTTCAGGATGAGTTGCTTTGCAAAGTCCTTGGTTCTCTATGCAAAGAAATCTTCGGCTGGCTTCGCATTAGGCCAATATAGGAGTAAACAACAGAAGATTTACAGCTGTTGTCTGTGAAACACAGATTTCATCTTGTATTATTATTTATTAATTACTGCATCATTTTCCATACAAACAATTGTAAACCTACTTTTGCCGACAACTGTGTGTCTGTATCTCAGCAGTGAACATGGCTCAGGCTCAAGCTGAGAGCACCATCATGACTTATGACAAAGTTGATTCTCTGCCAGAATAGCACCTGCCCAAGGAGGGTCCCCAGTGAATCCATGGGAAGAAGATGGAACAAAGCGTTCAGCAGACCCACAGTGCATACAACGTGGCTGGCTGGGGTAGCTACTTCATCCCTCCAGGCCCCATTTTTCCAACTGTGAATCAATCAAACCAGATTCACTCTTCATCGCTTCCTTCCTACAGTAAATATTATGTGACTTGTGTCTTTTTTTTCCATGGTATCTTGTATCTCACTCTCTGGAGACATTTGAGCCAACCAGAGATGAGATCATCCAGACATATACTTTTTCTATCACTTTGAATGAACAACTTTTGCAATGCGTGTATCTGCTGTTGTTCCTTAAGTTCGTCATTTGTGGGGTGTTGGTGCCTGGGGTAAATTTTATTAGATCGGATCTTTGGGTTGCAAATGAAAGCAGAAGTCACTGGCATAACTTTGAAGAATGAAGGGAAACATTGTTTGGTGACAGACTCACTTAAAGCCCTATTTACGGCTCCTGTTGTAGGACAAAGAGGTGACAGCTCACCTGCGGTGACTTGAGAGGCACTATTATAAAAGCCTCTTCACCTATACTATCCCTCTCTCTGCCCTGTATTGGTGCCAGGGAAGACTGGGCCACTGAGAGTGATTCAATCAACAAGAATGCCCCGAGGAAGGCCAGGGTGAGGGAAGTACATGAACCTTTAGGACTATATTTTAAGTAGGGCCCTGTTCCAACACAATAAGGGTCTGACCTGACAGAAGTAGAGCAGCCAATGAAGGGATTCGGGACTTCTCAAAGGAGAAATGAGAAAGCTCCAGAGCCCAACCGCACCCACATTTCACATTCTGTCTAGAACTGGAAAGACTCAGGTTCCACTGGCTGGACAGGGAGAGCTGCCCCAATGATCTCTCACAGAAGCAGCTCCCCTACCACCTGCACATATTAATTTACAAATTTCAAGTTCACTAGCAATTTGAAGAGTCGGTTCCCTCCTTTCCTCACAGGCCAAGGCAGCAGTGGAAGGCACTCATTTCTCCCTTGTCTGTCAGAGTTTGAGAGGCGCTCACATGTGACTTCTGTTTTTATATTATCCCTGAACACTCAGCTGTTCTGAGCTCATCGGGAACCAGAAGCTTTCAAGGTCTATTGTACAGATAATACTAGCTCAACTTCATTTTTCAGTTTCAATTTTCAGCCTTAATAAGAAGAGTGTTTTCTTCCTTTTCTCCCTTCCCTGCCATGACCTGAATGGCTACTTCTAACCAGTTATGTGAAAGATGAAAGAGATCCCAAAGATATGGGCAAATACAGCTATATGAGAGGAGACACCTAAAATAAGACAACCCACAGATACAAAAGCCAGTGCTTAGTGGCTGCACATAATTTTTTCTCTCTCACCAGCTGTCCAAGTAAGAGAGGGCAACATGAATGATTTGTAATCTCACTAAAAGGTTACTCTGTAATGTGTCAGACTTGGGGAGGCAAAATGAATATGTGACTCAAAGCCATTTACCTCTGACTGCAATTTCCCCTCTATTACTCATATTGCTAAAGATGAGTTCCTATGACAGCTTTTTCCTCCAAAAACCATTTACCAAAATTGGAAAACCCTAATAAGATCCAATTTGAGTTCCTGACATCATTGTGTTCTCTTAAGATAGCCCTCATGTTAATGATGGAAAAAGGAAAAAATACACCAAACAAAACCATTAAATCAGACTTTGCTTTACTTTCCTGAGGGGGACAGATTTTGCTGCTTGGACCAAGAGTTCCAAGGGAGTAAATTCTTGAGATGAATGTGAGAAGCAGGAGGTGAGGTAAAATCTATTAATTCGAAGTGATTGGAAATTAAAATCAATGCTTAGATTTGTCTATCTCCATAACATTTCCACTAGTGTTAAAATCAGACTATGTAATGCATCTTTTGATGAGAACTTTGCCCATTGCATAATGTTGGATTAAGAGCGGTAAATAATAAGCATAAACAATATCCAGTCATTACTTCTACTCACCTTACTAAAACTTAAAAGATCTCTGTTTGAGGAAAGTTTCTCCTTCAAAGAACAAAATCCAAGATTTAAAACAGACTGTAATGAAGCCACTGGGATCATGGGATATCTTAAAAAATGTAGAATTAATAGTTTCCTTCTGTGGGTGGTAGTGGATTTAGTTTTCTTTATCTCCCTATTGACAATGGAATACCAGACAAGAATTCAAGTGGCTGTGGGCTAGGACTTATCCTTTATCCTTCCCAACCTGGCTCAGATGGTAGGCAGGTACTGGGCTAGAAGTCTGGAAGCCTGAAATAATTACAGGGCTGAGCATGGGGCCAGTCCAGGGGATTGAACAGGACTTGAAGTCAGAAGCCTGGGTAGCATGGCATTCATTCATTTAACAATGATACACTGAGTGGCTGTTGTGCACCACGAGCTTTTCCAAACAGTTGGGATATTTCTGTGGACTAACATCGCTTGCCTCTGTGGGGCATACACTCAAGTGGTGGGAGACCAGAAGTATACAACAAACATAATTGAGTAGCACTATAGTGTGTTAGAGGTTGAGAAATTCTATGGAAAAAAATAGAGTAGAGCCATAGGGACCAGAAGTGCCATGGACTCATGTGGGGTGTGAGTTTCGTGTCTTAAATAAATGAGTCAGGGGAGCTCTCATTACAATGGTGTCACTTGAATTAAAGACTGGAAGAATGTGAGGATCTTAGCCACGTGGATATCTAGGCAGAGCATTCCAAGAGAAGGGAACAGTTAACACAAAGGCTGCAAGGCAGAGAGAGTAAGGAGGTGAGTTGGCTGGAGCAGAGAGAGCAAGGCGGAGAGCAGGAGAGATGATATCGGAGACCTGAAGTGAAGTGGGTATATCCTCAGAGACCACCATGGCTACCTTGGCTTTTAGTCTGAGTGAGATGTGCGCCGTGAGTGGTTTGGAGTCTTTTCTACATTAAATTAAGACTTTCCTATGTCCACTGAGAGAGGAGCATTTTAGGTGACTGCTATACAGGTCAACAGCTCAGTTTCAGCAGTGTTGCTACCTGTACAGAAGGCTTGTATAATTATTTGTTTATTTTACTACATTTTGCTTTCATTTTTTTTCATAAAAATTAAGTTCTGGCCCTAACACAACTGAGACAAAGTTGAAAATCATATCTGTCATTCACAACCCTGGTAGTAAATCTGAATACCCTGGAGTTTTACAGCCTGCTAAAGCCAGCACTCACCCCAAGAGATTCTGATTTAAATAACCTTGGAAAGAGCCGGAATTGGTTTTTTCACCCACACACCAAAACAAAGACACAAATGTTCCAGGGGGTTCTAGTGTGCTACCAGGTATGGACAAGTCTACTTTACACATATGTTTTGGAGGCAAAGATCTTTGGCTCATTGAACTTAAACCACAATTTTAACTTAAACCATGTTTTATTTAAGATTAAAAGAATCAAATTTCACTGTGGCTGGGCAGCTCAGTGGGTTTGAGTGTCATCTGATACACCAAGGTTGTGAGTTCAGTCCCTGGTCAGGGTACAGAAGTAAGCAATGAATGCATAAATAAGTGGATTAACAAATCAATGTTTCTCTTTCTCTCTTTCTCTCTCTCTAAAATTTCTAAATATGAAAAGGTTTATTGATTTAAAAAAATAATCAAATTCAGGACTATGTATAAAATCCTCAAAAGATATCATCAGACATTATGCTTACAATGAATGATGTGTAAGACATTTTTTAATTGCTTTTATAGAGAGAGGAGGGAGGAGAGAGAGAGAGAAACATTGATGTGAGAGAGCAACATTGATTGATTGCCCCCATACACACCCTGACCGGGGATTGAACTCACAACCTAAGTATGTGCACTGACCAAGGATCAAACCTGCAACTTTTCCATTTACAGGGTGATGCTCCAACCAAGTGAGCCACACCAACCAGGGCTCCCTCTACCTAAATAAAACCTCTACATATAACATATAAAGCTGTGGGAATTCTCTGCATTTTATTTTTTATCGTTTCTAAGAGTGGTTTTTAAGAGTAGGAATTTGGGATCTCTGAAAATGTCTTCCTCTTTGACGGTGACTGCTGTGGACTAAATTGCATCTCTGCTTCTCTTCCCAAATCCATATGCTGAATCCTTAGCCCCCATTGTGATGGTATTTAGAGATAAATAGATCTTTAGGAGATAATCAAGGTGGAATGAGATCCTGAGGCTGGGCCCTAATCTGATAGGACTTGTGGTCCTACAAGAAAAGAAAGAGAGAGATCTCTCTGTGCCCATGTATGAAGGAAAGGCCATGCGAGCAGCTAGTGGGAAGGTAGTCGTCTACTGGCCAGGAAAAGAACTCTCACCAGAAACCGAACTAGCTAGAACCTTCACTTTGGACTTCCAGCCTCCAGAATAGTGAGAAAACAAATTTCTGTAGTTTAATCCATCAAGTCTATGGTACTTTCTTATGGCAGTCCTAGCAGACTAATGGATTACCTGAGCCTGCCCACTGGTGGACTGGACAGGCCTTATGTGTAGGTTCCCTACCCTCTGTAGTGGTCCCCACTGAGGCAGGGGCTGCATAGGAAGAACTCTGAGACTGCACTGGTGCTACTGGCCAGTGTCTAGCATCCTGGTTGCCAGAAAATGCCTTTTATCACTTAGGTAGAATGAATAGCAAAGCAAGACAGAAAGGAGAAGAATGTCTCACCCGGTAACCAAGCAGTCCCGAGCCTGGTCTGATAATATTGCCAGGTGTTCCAACATCACAAGAAACACTATGTTAGCAAAGAAGGAGGGAAGTCCTTGAAATTCTATGTAGTGTTTCCACTATCTGGGAAAGAAGGCCTTGAAACTGTGCTTTCATCCCAAGGCCTGGAATGCAGGAGAGGGTCCGCAGTGCCCAAAGAGGAGCACATGAATAACTTTGGGTAACTGCCCCAACTTTAATTAACCACGTCCTGTCATGTATTTGTTTTACAACAAGATGAACAAATGGAGTTTGGAGCAAGATAAGGATTTGGGCTAACAGACCCTCACACATACTTAAGTTTGGGTAGTCACGTCCCCCCATGAAAGCTGTCACCACATTTACCTGTCAATCAATATGTAACTTTTTTACTCCCATCCCACCAACTATGTAAGTCCTCAGAACAAAGGACTTGCTCTCTTGGCTGTCAGGCCACCCGGCCTCGGGTCACCCAGGGGCTTGCTATCCTGGACTTCAGCTGCTCTTTTGCTGCCCTGTTTTGCCCTGAACCTATGCCTTTCACCCCTCCCCACCCCCACCTTAGCTAGGCCTGTTCTTTTCATGGGAACAGATCACTAACAAACTCTGATTGCATGCTAATAGATTCACTGGTCTGTAATTCTTTACATGCATTAGTAAGAAAACCAGGTCTCTCCTGTCAACACCAGTGCTCAGCCTTCAGCAGTGAGGCACTCACTCACCTTAGGAAGCATTTCAGTCAGACACATTAAAAACAAAACAATCATGTGCAAGGACCAGAGGTGTGTGCTGTATGATCAAGGACAAAGTAAAAAGCAAAATAGTTGATAAAGAAAATGAGTGCTACTCATGGAATTTCCACGTAGCTCTTTGCCTCCAGTTTATTAGCCTTCCTGTTATCCCCAGAGGCAGTGCATCACAGTAAGTAAAAATACCTTTGGTTACTTCAGGGTGGGTTTGGCATTTTAAAAATCATCATCATCATCATCATCATCATCATCATCATTAACATCATTGTCATTGTCATCATAGCTCTATGTTCATTATGTTATTCTGACAACAACCCTGAAAACAAGATACTATTTTCACCCCTTTTTACATATGAGGAAGCCAAATTTTAGACAATCTGAGAAACTGGACTGTTTGCACACATGGTGTATTGTAGCGGCTGGCTCTGAGCCCCGCTCAGCTCCCCTCTCCTGCCTGCTCCATTCCACCACAAACTTAGGCCGAAGCCATGTATGCTCACTATTTTCTTAGGATAAAATATTGTCAGAGTTTATACATCTGTTAATCCCGCTGAAAATGGGCATAGCTGTTCTTTTTCCTCTTGGCCTTAAATGATATCAGAGTGCACTATGACATCAAAAATAAAATAAAATATTTTTCGAACAACACTAGGTAAATTTCATCTTCTCCCTTGAAAACTGCTGCTTAGCTGATTTAGATTCGATCATTGTCCTCCAAACGTATTAGCCAAGATTCTACTAACATTGGAATGGGGGAAAAGTCCGTTCTGGAAAAACCGGATTATCCAAATGGGACAGAGAAATCTGTTACCAGGCTCCAAATAGCAACAGTGCATAATTAGCAGCTGCTAAATAACAGAAGTCAATTGAACAAAAATATGGTATGCTTGGCATTCATTTATTAAATACCTTATGTTTCCAAACTGCTTTCCTCAGTGGCTGAAAAGCCTCGGAGGGTCATTTCAGCTTGTATCCCTGGTCACCAAACACAGAAAATGGACAGACTTTTTTTGGAGGAACTTCTAAAAGCAGCTATTGCTACCTCCAACAGACGTGACTATTTTACATCTGCCCGATGGAAAAATCCATTTGTCAAAAGCAACCTGTAAGTGGGTTGCCATTATCAAAGACGTCAACAGCCCGTCTCCCTGGGAGACAGCGAAACCCCCATTTATCTAAATTATCTCTGTAAGATGACAGAGTGATTGCTCACTAATGGTCAGTAACAGTTTTCTTTGTCATTTTCCTAGTCATTACCTCCTCAGAATGAACTCCAGAATAAACTGCTTGCAGTCCGTGACTAGAATGTTAATTTCCTCCTCACTTTGGTGGCTCTATCTCTTAAACATGTGGACCCGGCTATCACATTTCTGACATTTTCATTTTGTGATAAAGAATACCTGCCTTGGAGACCCTGATAAACGCAGAAATGCTTTACATGCAAACAAAAAATGCCGGTGCGTTTTCCCGGGTTGTGAATTTGCTTTTCTGCGATAAGCGTGTAGTGACTGCTCACAAAGGTCTGGTGGAGGCATTTGCTGGTGTGGGGCTCGAATCCTGTGGCTTTGTCAGACTGTGTCGCAGATTTTTATATTTCAGGCCACCCCGCCCCATTTGAAGATATCGATGACACAGTAAAAACGATTGCCTTTGAGAGCAGAGTCCATGAGTATTTTGCTGCAACAGCTCGTGCCCCAAAGCCCCAGTCCTTTCTGAGGAGGGGGGACTCTTGTGTTTCTCTATCCGATGAAAGCTAGGTCAGACTTCTAAAAGTTAAAAAACAGTAAGAACACAGAACTTTTTTCTTTTAATAATTACAGCTGAGGGTTTTGTGTTTTTTTTGTACAAAATGAAAATTTAAAAAATAAAGAACTGGTTGTACCAGAGAAGGTAGGTCATTGTAGTTCAAATGGCCAGCTCACTGGGAAATTCAGTCCCAGGGGCCTAAACAATTCGCCGGGACTCAGAACAGTAGCTGCAGTAGCTGCGGCAGGAAGGACAGGCTGTGTAGCTGTGCTCCCCTCCTGCGCAGAACTGCCACCTTGTGAAAGATCAAATGAAGTGAATGAGGACGCTATTGAAACAAACGGCTAGGAATCTCCTCCCTGCACATTTATGAGCAAGGGAGTGGTGAGCAATTCAATATGCTTTCTGAAAATAAGCCGCTTCGCTTTTATGAAAGACCTGCACTAGCCCTTGTTTTCGCTAACTGAAGGACATACAGAGATTTTCACACACACACACACACACACACACACACAAGTGAAAAGTGAAAACGGCGTTCAGTGTTTGTTCTGCAGCTAGTCCTTATATGGGCAACGTCACCCCCTTCCTGCAGCAGCGAGACTAGGAGCCTCAGGCTCTGTCCCCAGAAGCTACACTGAGAGAGCATGTAAGGGTGTTCGGCTTAGCATAAAACTAGACATAATTGTTTCCATGGTGGTGAATGAAATAAAGACATTGTGCATTGCGAATTGAACTTTGGGGAATACTTAAAAACTTTTCATGTAAATTCATGACAATTGCTTCTTTACATCATATGGGTTTACGAAAGGTTTTATAGGAACCGCCTACTTTCGGAAGGGGGTGGGGGGGTTGGACCTGTAGTCTCCTTCCCAGATCAGGATAATCTCAGCCTCACTGCTTGTCTGGTTGTTTTCCATCATACTTGGAAGTACATATATGCTTGTAAGAATAAACATCCTAATTTGAACTTGGGAAACTATGGTCACCAAACTTACACTGGACCTAGCCTCCTTCAAACACAGGCTCACAGCCTGCCATCCTATTGTCATCTTTCCTTATCCCACCTAGTCCATGCAGGCAGTCACTTAAACTCACCCCCAGAGCACACAGATTTCCAAAGGCCAGTTAAAACTGGCAACCTATATGCCCCATGGGCATCTCAAAGGTATTTTATCCAGAACAACGAACTTAGCTTTTTCCCTCTCAGACTCGTGTTATAGTCCATTAAGTCTCACAAATCAGAAAACTGCCAGTTATCCTAAAATCCATCTTCTCCTTCACTTCCAAGCCAAACCCAGCCAACTCTCCAGAATACATTTCCACCTCTGCATGCCAGTTACCTCTGCATATCAGACCCGCCCCATCAGTTTTGTAAACTACTCCAACAAACTTAATCGGTTTCTCCATTTCCAGTTTCTTCAACTCCAGGCCATTTGCCACACTACTTTCAAATTTGAAATTAAAAAACTAAAAATTACCTTGTCATTCTCCTAATTTAAAATACATAATCCCCAAAGGGTCACCAGCTCGATTCCCAGTGAGGGCACATGCCTGGGTTGCAGGCCAGGTTCCCCAGTAGATAGCCCGCGAGAGGCAACCACACACTGTTTCTCTCCTCTTTCTCCTCTCTCCAAAAATAAATAAATAAATAAATAAGAGGTCTATGTGCCTACTAAGGAAAAAAATAAAATACACAATGCCCCCACACTTAAATTCTCCAAATTTCTTAGCGTGGCATTTGATTTAACCCCAACTCAGTCTCCAAACCCCACTCCAAAGACCTCACCATAGCCCTGGTCCAGAGATTCCACTGTGCTTTGTTTCTGTTGTTGCTTTTGTCAAAATTATCTTCCCTCCGTTTCCACCTCCATGCATCATTTAAAAACAACCTTAAATCCCCTCTTCTTTGTTTAAATTCCTTTCCATCCCTTTAGTAAGTTAAGCTTACTTCATATTTCTCCATTTAATATTTTCTGTTCTCCATGCTTTCCTAGCTCAATATCCATGGCTGTTATCCTACTTAACACACTGAACTGTGTGTGTTGGTTCATGTCTTGGTTTCCCTTCTCAGTCTGTCAGCCCCTTAGGACAGAAAGTATTGTTGATTCCTCCATGAGTCTCAGTCCCTGGCATACCACAGACCTTAATGAATACATGCTGAATTGAATGACTATAGATGGTCACGTTTGATATTCTAATTTGATCTAATATTTTTTTCTTTTAAAACAAAACATGATAGACTTCTAGTCAAGATGGGAGAATAGGTAAACATGGCTCGCCTCCTCGCACAACCACATCAAAATTAAAACTAAATTATAAAACCACCAACACTCAGAACTGTCAGAAATTGAGTTGAATGGAAGTTGGACAACTACAGAATTAAAGAAACCATATCCATCCAGACTGGAAGGAGGTGCAGAGTCGTGGAATGGGCCGGTCCCACATCCACGTGTGGTAGGTAAAAATTCGAGAGGAATATTTCAGGAATGAGGAATCCCAGCCCCACACCAGGTCTTGCAGCACAAGTTTCCAGTGCCAGGAATGTAAGCCCCCATAATTCTGGCTGCAAAAACCAACAGGGATTGAGTCAGTAGAAGACATTTCTGGAGTCCCAAGTAGTCCCCCTTAAAGAACCCACACATGAACTTACTCAGACTCACTCCATGTGATCTCCAGCACGAGGGTAGCAGCTTGAAAGACACCGGTGGCATACAGGGAGGAACTGAAGTGTCTGGCATTGGGGCAAGAGCTGAGGGACAGGTTTCTCCCAGACAGATAGGTGGGCAGAGCCACAGAGCTGGCAGGCAGGTACCATATCTGAGACTCCATCAACCTGGCTAACACTGTTTTCCCTGACCTGGAGATCCCCTGAGGTTCCATCCCACCCAACTTATAGCTGCTAACAGTGGCTTTTCCATGTGAAGGGCTAGTCTTGGCTCACATTTCACAACTTCCTAAATCCCTTCAAATAAGCAACAGCTGGCCTCAGTGAGCCTCCAAACCCATCCTCTTGCTAAGTGGCCCAGGTACCACACTACCAGCAGCTAGCCTAGATTCACAGTTTGGCTTCACCTGGGAATCTCCAAGCCCAACACAAGTAGCAGCCATCTCATATTGCTCTATAACTCAGGAAGTGTGACCCCAGGCAAAACACGGGTGGGGACTGACCTTGGCCTGCACCACCTGGGAAACCCAAGTGCCTGCCCACCCAATGGACAGCTACAGCCCATATTGGAGCACCACCACCCTGCCACTGCACAGGTGATGATCCATAGAAGACGGAGGTTGGTAGTCAGTGGTCATAGCCAGTCCTTGAAGCTCACTGGCCTGGGTAAATCCCTTCCATTGAACTGCCAACAGCAACCAAGCCTCAACTACAAGAGGAGAGTGTACTCAGCCCACACAAAGGGTACACCTTGAGTACTCAGCTTGGGTGATAAGGGAGGCTGTGCCACTGGGCCCTAGGACATCTACTACATTAGGCCACAATACCAAAACTGGGAGTTATAGCAGGTGTACCTAATATATAGAAACAAACACAGAGAGGCTGCCAAAATGCAGAGACAAAGAAACACGGCCCAAATGAAAGAACAGACCAAAACTCTAGAAAAAGAACTAAACAAAATGGAGATAAGCAATTTATCAGATGCAGAGTTCAAAACTCTGGTTATAAGGATACTACAGGAACTTAGTAAGGATCTCAAGAGCATAAAAAAAGATCCCATCAGAAACAAAGAATACACTAATTGACATAAAGAACAATTTACGGGGAAACAACGGTAGAGTGGATAAAGCTGAGAATCAAGTCAGTGATTTGGAACATAAGGAAGCAAAAAACAACCAGTCAGAACAAGAAGAAGAAAAGAGAATCCCCAAAAAGCGAGAATAGAGTAAGGAGCCTCTGAGACAACTTCAAATGTTCCTATATTCACATCATAGGGGTGCCAAAAGGAACACAGAAAGAACAAGAAATTGGAAACCTATTTGAAAAAATAATGAAAGAAAACTTCTTTAATTTGGTGAAGAAAATAGACATGCAATTCCAGGAAGCACAGAGAGTCCCAAACAAGATGGATGCAAAGAGGCCCACTCCAATACATATCATAATTAAAATGCCAAAGGTTAAGATGAAGAGAGAATCTTAAAAGTAGCAAGAGAAAAGCAGTTAGTTACCTATGGGGAAATTTCCATAAGATTATTAGCTGATTTCTCAAAAAAACCTTTGCAGGCTAGAAGGGATTGGCAAGAAATATTCAAATTCATAAAAAGCAAGAACCTACAGCCAAGAGTGTTCTACTCAGCAAAAATATCATTTAG